>UCOH01012142.1:0-57896 GCA_900474275.1 Synergus japonicus
GCGGTATGCCGTCCGGGTGTTGCACCTACTGGTATGCCAGTGAGGCGTGAGGGGGAACGATGCCGAGCGGTATGCCGTCCGGGTGATGCACCTACTGGTATGCCAGTGAGGCGTTGTGCTGAAAACTACCGGTATGCCGGAGAGTTCAGCTGGTCAAGAGGCGGAATCCGCCTCCAACCATTCTGACGATTTTTCGTCGTGCGGGCCTTTTTATATCCTTGGGGCCTAAAGGGTTTGGATGGTGAGGGAAGAACTCTTTCGGTGGGAGATGCGCAGAGGACGTTTCCTCGATACCCGCGCTTCTGAGTCCCCATTCGCGATGTTTTACCCGAGTGAGTAGAAATTGTCTTCGCCGCGCGGTAGTCAGACCTAAGTCTGAGTATTTTGAGGCGAAGATTATTTCTACTTTTCCCTAAATTAATTCTATTTTAATTCTAGCTTTTTTATTTATTTACATTTAATTCCGAGGTAGCAATGTCGTTGGGGATCTTTGCGCCTGGGCGTATATCAGATTTTATGGAATTTTTAAGAATCTTATGGAAGCTGACAAAATTTTTAATACTTTCGAAGGTTCTCGTAAAATGTTAAGGGACTTTATGAGTTTTTATAATTTTTAAAAGATTTTGAAGAATTTTTAACGATTTCATGGAATTTTATAAGATTTCTAAGGATTTTAAAAGGGATTTTAAATGTTAAGAAATTCCAAAAGGTTTGTAGGAATTTTCCGAGATAAAGAGATTTATGATTTTAATGGTTTTTGTGGATTTTTAAGGGATTTCAAGAGTTTTTTGGGAGATTGAAGAGATTAACGAATTTTAAGGGACACAACTTTTTTAAGATAGGATACTTTTCATAAAGATTTTGGGTATATTCTCTTAATGAATTACTCACTGGCTCTGCCCACTCTCCCTTCTGCTGTGACAGATCCCGTGATAAAAGGCAAATCCTTCATTTGATTTTGTTCCATCAATTTCAAAGGATTGTCTGTTAGAAATGCATCATCAGCTTCCGGTTCATCCGTTGTTGTCCATCCAATCTTAGTTGTTTCTCCCAGTTCTCCGAATATACTTGTTACGTTTAGTAATTGATCCACACTTTTTGTTCGAAGACAGTCAACAAAGCTTTCGGAAATATTGAACTCACAGGAAACAAGAGAAGCAATTTTTTTGGCATATTCTAGAAAATTGCTTCTTTTTGTGAATGCCCAAGCACCAATTGGGCTGCCGCTTTGAATTATATATTGATGGAAGAGACCTGGTGAAAATATTTATAATTTCAAATGCATTGATTTAAAATTCTTGGTATAGGTTTTATACAATTTTATTTTATGTTTAAGGGCATGTATTACTTACCCGATCCCTACCTTAACGACATTTTTTTCAAATGGAAAATTGATAAAATTAAAGAAAATATGCTAATGTATGTTTGTCTGGCCTTAAATTTTTGTAAAAATAAAAACAATTTTTTTTTTAAATTTGTTTTTTAAAAATGTCAATAATTAGGACCAGACAAACGAACCTTAAGGCTTTAGCTTAAAATATATAAATTTTCAATGTGGTATCTCAATAAATGTAGACGTAGCGTTACAGAGAAAAAAATGTCGGTAAGGTAGGGATCGGGTAAGTAATACATGCCCTTAATTACCATTGCTGGCTTTTGAAAGCGCATGAAGTGCAACACTTCCCCCTCCAGCACTTTCACCAAAAAGGGTGACTTTTTTTGGATCTCCTCCAAATGATTTTATGTTGTTCTGAACCCATTTTAAAGCCATCACTTGGTCTTTTAAACCATAATTTCCCATTGCTGCTGAGTTACCTAGACTAAAAAAACCAAGAGCTTCCAATCGGTAGTTTATAGTGACAAGAATAATATCCTTGTCGAGAAAATAGTTTCCCCGAGCAGAATTACCCGTTCCCGCATGGAAACCACCTCCATGTATCCATAACATTACAGGAAGCAACTTCTTATTTGTTGTTTCATTTCTCTGAAAAATTCACATTTTTTACTGTTGATGGAAGTGTATTTGGAATAATTGTTTTCTTACCAAGGGAGAATGGAATTCTAAAAGTGGTGTATAAACATTTAGAAACAAACAATCTTCATTTCCATTTATTTTTCCTCTTATTTGAGGACATATATTTCCGAATGTAGTAGCTTGTCGTATTCCATGCCAATTTTTTGCGGGCAGAGGATTCCTGAACCTATTTTATACATATATTTGTAAATTTAAAAATTCTAAACAATAACATGAGTATTGCGATTTGCATTATTAAATTTTTGTCAAAGATTATTTTCTTGTTTTCTTACAACTTGAAAGCATTTCAAAGCGAACCAGATTTGAAACCATAATATATGTGAGATTTACGAGACATTTTTTTAGAGGCGAATTTCAAGAGGTCTCTAAGAATTTTAAGGAGGTTTTAGAATTTTTGAAATATTTCTGTGAATTTTAAAGGATTTCTATTATTTTCAGTTTATTTTGACGAATTTCGAAAGAATTGTAGGATATTAAAAAAACTTCGTGGAACTTGAAAGGATTTCAAGATTTTGAGGGATTTGTCCTGCAATTTCGAGGAATTTAAGGGGCTTTTAGGATTTTTGAAGTATTTCTATGAATTTTAAAGGATTTCTACGATTTTAAATTTACATATTTTTACACCTTTCGAAAGAATTGTAGGATATTAAAAAATTTTCTTTTATGTCATAAATCTGGACTAGTTTTAAGCGGTAATGCCGATTTTTGGGCCATTTTTGGGTTTTTGAAGTATCAAAAGACCAAATTCGAAAAAGCAACCCTTAATATTGATAACCTACCCTCAATTTTGAAAAATCAAAATAGACAAGAATTTCGGGCTATTTTTGGGCTCTTGGAATATCAAAAAACTAAATTCGAAAAAGCAACCCCTATCACAGAAAACACAAATTTGGGTGGAGGTGCTGACAGCCCGAGCAGCTAGCACCTCCAGTACATAAAAACATTAAAATTTTGTAATTTAATCATACACGAATTTTGGGCTATTTTTGGGCTCTTAAAATATCAAAAAACCAAATTCGGAAAAACAACCCTTAACATTGCTAACCTACCCTCAATTTTGAAAAATACTTGTTTGACAAAACAAACTACACAAGAATTTTGGGCTATTTTTGGGCTCTGGAAATACCCGAAAATAAAATTCGAAAAAACAACCCCTATCACAGAAAAATTCTTATGGCAACCAGTCCAAAAATTCAAAATTTTACGTGATATATGGGGTTGAACGCGGAAAATATATCCACCGAAAATGATCATTTTCCTAAAGAATAAGATACGAAAATATTAACAGAGTGTTACCAGCTTTGTGAAAATGATTGGTACTGTCAGAGTGTATTTGTGGGGGTGTTGCCATCACTATCTATACCCTGGGGATCACAAAAAAAAATCATCGGAGCAAGGACCTCATTATTTTCAAAAAATGATCTTTCTTCTAAAACATAAAATACGAAAATATTCACAGAAACTTTCCAGCTTTATGAAAATGATTGGTAGTGACAGTGAGTGTTTTTCGGGGTGTGGTAATGACAATGAGGATCACAAAAAAAATTATAGATTGTTATCACAATACCCCCACAAACACACCCTGGCACTACCAATTATTTTCACAAAAACGGAAAGGCTCTGTGAATTTTCTCGTATCTTATATTTTACAATAATGATGCTTGTCATCACAACACCTCCACCCAAATTTGTGTTTTCTGTGATAGGGGTTGCTTTTTCGAATTTAGTTTTTTGATATTCCAAGAGCCCAAAAATAGCCCGAAATTCATGTATGATTGGATTTAAAAATTTTAATGTTTTTATGTACTGGAGGTGCTAGCTGCTCAAGCTGTCAGCACCCCCACCCAAATTTGTGTTTTCTGCGATAGGGGTTGTTTTTTCGAATTTTATTTTCGGGTATTTCCAGAGCCCAAAAATAGCCCAAAATTCTTATGTGACTTTTTTGCCGAAAAAGTATTTTTCAAAATTAAAGGTAGGTTATCAATATTAAGGGTTGTTTTTCCGAATTTGGTTTTTTAATATTTCCAGAGTCCAAAAATAGTCCAAAATTATGGCATAAAAGATATTTTGAATTTCTTTTGTGGAGATATTAGCGAATCGGACCTGAATTTTAAAGGATTTCAAGATTTAAGGAATTTTCAATGTTTTACTGGAATTTCGAGGAATTTTAAGGGAATTTTAGGATTTTTGAAATATTTTTAGGAATTTTAAGGGATTTCAATGATTTTCAATTTATTTTTTGGAAATTGAAAATAATTGTAGTTCCTAGTCCTATTATAAAAAGAACATGCATTTCAGCTAACTTCATAGCGTTACCTTAATTTCCGATGTCAGCGTAACCACTGGTTACGCATGAAGTGAGCTGTAAGCTTAATATTCCAAATACGAAGAATGCGCGCTCAAGCGCGCGATCGGTCTCTTGTATTAAAAAGATTTCGTGGAATTTTAAAGGATTTCTAAATATTTTGAAATTTTTAAGAATTTTAAGAGGCTTCTAAGTATTTTAAGAATGCTACGTTTCAAATGTTCAATATATACAAAAATGCAAAATACAAAAAAAAAACAAAATGAATTGTGTAATTTCAATTTTACCTTAAATTTCCAATTGGTGGTTCAGCATATGGAATTCCGAGAAAAGCTGCATATTTTCTTCTATTTCTGGATTCCTCGATCGTACCGTTTAATAAGCCTTGAGATAATTCCACCAGAGGTTCTGCATTTATCCAAAAAATATACAGAATGTGCAACAAAAATAGGAAATATTGTCGTTTCATTGTAGGCTTTCTGAAATTGTTAATATTTAGTTGCTGATTCTATATCGTATATTAAAAAGTGTTTACTGTCTTTTAATTTCTGTATAATAAGACGCGTATTATCGCTCTTTGTTTTTGAAACGACTGTTGACAGTGTTAACGGGAATTAATAGAGTTATGAAAGTAATGACATTTATTTAAAGTAATATACCCGAAATAAAATATAAAAGAAGCTGAAAATGCGCGAAAAAGAAAAGAATCTGCAGCTGAAATATTGAAACAACACCACGTAATCAGATTCCTTGATTTAAATCATAATTTATTATTTTATCTTTGATTACACGATTCATTTTATCACAATTAAGATAATACATTAAGATAAACAATATGACGACATAACTTTTAATATGAAAGAGCATAATATTTTTTCGCATAGTCAACAACAACTGATTCTTTTTTAGCATAGCCAAACACCTAATAGACTACTAGTTTGTATTATACATATATATTATAGGATATTATGTAGGACATTCATTTTCTTTTAAAATTATCAATTAAAAAAATCATTTAATAATTCTTCAAAAAGATGTTTTTCTATTACAATATTGATTGCTAGTTTATTAGGTGGTTACACTAAGAAAACTGTTTGGTTCGGACAACAAAACTTTTTATTGCTATAGAAGTAACAAAAATTGTTTTGTTGTACCAACCAAATTTTGGTTCTGTTAACAAATCTTTCGTTGAACCAAGAAAATTCATTTAAACCAACAAAATCTCAGTTTCGGTTGAATTAACAAAACTTTGGTTAGTTAAAAAAAAATTCGGTTGGCACAACCAATTTTTGTTGCTTCTATAGCAACAAAAAGTTTTTTTGTCTGAATCAAACTTTTCTCAGGATAGAGTGTTATAGTTTTTATAACAAGTGGCATATAAAAGGAATATAATGGAAATGTCGGATTAAACGCAAATTTAAGAATTAAAAAATTCATGTATTGATTCTCCAAAAGTTCATTCGGTTTCTATAAAATGAGTCAGAAAGATTTACACTGGGATCAGTATTATTGTTAATATTCCCAATTTGAATGTGAGCTTCAGTTTGAATAGTATATGCTGACCAGATATTGGGATCACTTAATTCGCTTGATGTTGGTGTCCTAAAATTGCACAATAAAATAAATAATATGTAATTCGTATTTAAAGAGCTAGTTTACCTATCGAATTTACTTAATTTATTTATAAAACTAACAAAATGTCATTTATTTATGTTTCAGGTAAGCTTCAATCCAGATCTTATTCATTGAGACCAAGAATGGTAGTGGAGAGTTGCGAGAATATTAAATTTCCTTAACTGAGAATTTATTTAAAAAATCAGGATGAGTTTACTTTTTTTAATAATTACATATCTAAAATATATTGGTTGATATCTCTACTGACCCATTTATAGTGAAGGATGTCCAGAAATCCACCATTATTTTACTAACTGAAATGTCCGTGGCCGACAAATTTGACTGTGATATTTGATCGCCCCCATAACTTAAATCGAATAGATATATAAGTTCATCAAGGTGACCAACACCCAAATTTCGATCGTTATCAACGTCAGAATACAAATCCACTGAGCCTCGATATCCAAAAGAATAGAAAAAGTTAGGACTCTTCATTTTAGGTGCGACTATTTCTAAGAAGCTTACTTCCGGATAGAAAAAGAAAGCATCACTGAGGAACCTTGTAAGATTTGTCAAGAACTGAAAGCAATTGTTTTTACTGATATGAGTCAGGAATTTTCTGTAAAATATTGAAATATTATCTATTCTAAAAAGATGATTGAGTCGAAGTCGAAATATCGTAACGCCTATTCCGCACTCCTGATTCGTCGTGTAAGTATCTATAGTGATTTTTGAGAATCGATACTTGCCGAATCGTAAATTACACATGTGAATTTAATTTGAAAATTTGAATTTGGTTTCGTTAATAATCATTGTGTCATGAGTCTAAACTTGAAATACATTGAAAAGAATAGGAATTTTATGGAATTTTTTAATATTTTATGGGAGATAATGGGATTTGAAATGTTATCATAGAATTTTAAAGAATTTCAAAAAGTTCCTGGGAATTTTTAGAATTTTTCATGACTTTGATCAGATTTTAATTGGACTTCAAGATACTTTTATGTATTTTAAAATATGTATCTAGGATTTAAATAAGGAATTAAAAACTTTATAGGGAGCTTTATTGAGGAATTTCAAAAGCTGTTTATGATTTTTAAAAGATTTTTTAGAATTTACAAATATTTCGAAGGTTTTCGTCAAATCTTAAGGGTTTTCAAGAAATTTTTCGATTTTTAAAAGATTTTGTGGAATTTTTATTGATTTAATGGAGTTTTATGAGATTTATAATAATTTAAATTGATTTCGAAAGATTTTTCTGATTGTTAAAACATTTTGTGAAATTTTAAAGGATTTCATGGAATTTGATAAAATTTCTAATGATTTTAAGGGATTCTAAATATGAAGGAATTTCAAGAGGTTTCTAGGCAGTTTTAGAGATTTTCACTAATTTTAACATGAATTTCAAGAGATTAATGATTTTGAAGGTTTTAATGTGCATTTTTAAGTAATTTGTAGGAAATTCAAGAGATTTTTAGGATATTAAAACGATTTAGTAAAATTGTATGGGATTTTAGGATATTTCGTGAAATTTTAAGTAATTTTAAAAGCTTCGTAAGAGTTTTATGAGATTTTAAGGAATTTGAAATATTATCCTGGAATTTTAAGGAATTTTATGAAATTTCTAATAATTTTAATTGATTTCGAAAGATTTTTCTGATATTTAAAACATTTTGTGAAATTTTAAAGGATTTCATGGAATTTGATAAAATTTCTAATGATTTTAAGGGATTCTAAATATGAAGGAATTTCAAGAGGTTTCTAGGCAATTTTAGAGATTTTCACTAATTTTATCATGAATTTCAAGAGATTTTTAGAATATTAAAACGATTTTGTAAAATTGTATGGGATTTTAGAATATTTTGTGAAATTTTAAGTAATTTAAAAGCTTTGCAATTTTTAGAGATTTTTACAAAGTTTATCATGGATTTTAAGAGATTAGAGAAATAAAATATAATAAATTATAGATTATTGAAAAAGAATGTAAATGCGCGCGCGAAGCGCGCTTTCGTTCTTGTAAAGGTAAATAAGAAAAACATTTACATACTGCATCCTTGCTCATTAATATGGGACAATTGTTAAAATAGTATCTGTTCACAGCAGATGTGAAAATTAGTATGTCCGATGTACCCAAATAATAATCCGAGATATAAGCGATAATTGGATCCACGCTTACTTTTACAAGATCGTAGATTACAGCATTCATATATGCAACTAAAATCAAAAAAGTTTAGTTTAGAATAGATTAGATTAGAATAGAATTGATATTATGATTGTCTAAACTTAATTATCATAATTACTCACTACTAGTAAGTAATAGTCCTTCATCAGTTACTACTCCACTGATTAAAGGTAAATCTTTCATCTGATTATTTGCTATCAAGTTTTTTGGGCTGTCTGTTAGAAATGCACCCTCAGCTTCCGGCTCATCAGTCGGAGTCCAAGTTAATTGTAAAAAGCGTGCAACTGTGCTAAATATAGAACTTGTATTCACTAAAACTTCTGGACTTCTTTCTCGCAAACAATTTACAAGTCTTTTGGTTGTATTCAATGGACAAAAAACTAAAGCAGATAAATCTCTTATGTATATCATAAAGTTAGCTCTCTTTTGATAAGTCCAAGGAAAAGCACCGCTCTGGATTATATGTTTTTGAAACAGACCTTATATCGTGAAAGAAATTCAAATTATACATTTAATTATATATACATCATTATACATCACTTTAAAAAGTTTTAAAATGATCTATTATCGATTATATTATATTTTATTACACAGGACCACAAAATGAACAAAAAAAGTCCCCCAGCCAAATTCATATCCTATACGTTTTTCAGCACGCTAATTCCAAATCCGGGGTCTTTGTAACCCCAGCACGTCGGGATCAAGGTCATGTGAAGGTCAAAGGTAAGAATCAAGAATCATATTTAAAAAATCTGAGGTTACACAGATCCCGTTTTTGGAATCAGGATACGAAAATACATGGAAATATGTGATTAACCACACATGACTTCTCAAATGCTTATCTATATGGGTCGAAAGCAAATTGGTTCTACCTGTCATTTGTTTCACCTCCCGATGACCTTCAAAAATCATTTAAAACAATCCAAAAATATGTGTTTGAACGTAAAATTTTCTACTCTTTCCGAATCTGTGGTCAAATTTTAGATTCCGCTGTAATAAACACCTTTGACCTTCACATGACCTTGATCCCAACGTCCAGGGTCTGTATAACGGGGGTTATACAGACCTCGGATTTGGAATCAGCATGCTGAAAAACGTATAGGGTATGAATTTGGCTGGTGGAATTTTTTTGTTCTTTTTGTGGTCCTGTGTTATCATATTATTATCTTGAAAAAATAGAACTTACCAGAGCTTGCTTTAGAAAGAGCATGAAGATAAACAGAAGCCCCTCCAGAACTATGGCCAGCAATAGTCACCTGATTTGGATCACCGCCAAATGAGTTGATATTTTGCTGGACCCATTTTAAAGCTAAAACCTGATCCTTCATTCCGAAATTTCCTGGCGCAGCCGAATCTCCTGTACTCAAAAACCCAAAGATTCCCAAACGATAGTTTATGGTGACTAAAATCACATCCTTATCTAAAAGGTAATGAGCACCGTACATATTACTGCTTCCACCGGTGAAACCACCCCCATGAATCCAAACCATGACTGGTAATGAGGTATTAATCTATAAAATATAAATTTGCTGTATCATCCCACCGCTGTCACCACTTTTTTAACGTCAAGAAGTATATGAAGTGACCTAAAATCTGATTGCTCTAAATGGTTTCATTCGATGACAAAAGACACGCAAAACAATTTCAATCCCCTACCACACTAGGATCACCCTCAAAATCAACTCCTAAATACAAGAAAAATCATTATAATTCCCCTTAACTTCGGGGCTTAAAAAATTATCGTTTCAAATGAGATCATTTAATGTCTAAAGAAGCCCAAAACAGTTTCATCCACCTAACCCCCTAGGTTCACCTTCAAAATCAACCCCTAAGCACAAAAAAATCATAGCAATTCTCTAAACTTCAAGACCTAAAATTATGCACTTTGAAATAGTTACATTCTATGCCCAAAGAAGCTCAAAACAGTTTCATCCACCTAACCTCCTAGGTTCACCCTCAAAATCAACCCCTAAGTACAAAAAAAATCATAAATCCCTGAATTTCGAGACCTAAAATCTGATTACGCTAAATGGTTCCATTTAATCACCAAAGAAGCCCAAAAGAGTTTCATCCACCTTACCTCCTAGGTTCACCCTCAAAATCAACCCCTAAATACAAAAAAAAATCAGTGTAATTCCCCTAACTTGGAAATAATTACATTGTATGCCCAAAGAAGCTCAAAACAGTTTCATCCACCTAAGCCCCTAGGTTCACCCTCAAAATCAATCCTTAAGCACAAAAAAATCATTAAAAATTTCCAAACTTTCAGACTTAAAATTTTATCATTTCAAATGGGTTCATATAATGTTAATAGAAGCCAAAAGCAGTTTCATCCACCTAACCCCGTAGGTTCAACCTCAAAATCAACCCTTAAACGAAAAAAAATCTTCAATCTACGAGACCTAAAATTTTATAATTCCAAATTGGTCCATTCAATGTCTAAAGAAGCCCAAAATAATTTCATCCTCCTAACCCTCAAGGTTCACCCTTAAAATTACCCCTGAATAAAAAAAAATCACTGTAATTCACCTAACTTCGAGACCTAAAATTGTATCTTTTCAAATGAGATCATTTAGCGTCTAAAGAAGCTCAACACAGTTTCATCCATCTAACCCTTTAGGTTCATCCTCAAAATCGACCCTTAAGCACAAAATATCATTAAAAATTTTCCAAATTTTCAGTCCTAAAATTTGATCATTTCAAATGAGTTCATATAGTGTCAAAAGAAACCAAAAACAGTTTCATCCACTTAACCCTTTAGGTTCACCCACCAAATCAACGCTTAAGGTTAGGGGTTGATTTTAAGGGTGAACCTAGGGGATAGGTGGATGAAATTATTTTTGTCTTCTTGGGACATTTATTGGACTCCTTTGGAGCGATAAAATTTTAGATCTCGAAATTCGGAGAATTACAATGATTTTTTTTGTACTTAGCGGTTGATTTTAAGGGTAAAACTAGGGGATAGGTGGATGAAATTATTTTGGGCTTCTTTAGACATTAAATGGACCCATTTGGAATGATAAAATTTTAGTAGGTAGTTTGGAGATTTTTAATGATTTTTTTGTGCTCAAGGGTTGATTTTGAGGGTGAATCTACGGGTTCGGTGGTTGAAACTGTTTTGCGTGTCTTTTGACATCCAATGGAACCATTGAGAGCAATCAGATTTTAGATCTCGTCATTTTCACAAAAAATAACTTTTTGTTGACGTAAACGTTTGAAACTTCAGTCTCATCTCACCGATGAAGAATTGAATTCCAGAAGTGGTGTATAAACATTTAAGAACAAACAGTCCTCAGAACCTATTATTTGGTTATCAGTATTATTGGTTTGAATACATATATTTCCAAATATATTTGCTGATCGAATTCCCGACCAATTGCCTGCTGCAACAGGATTTGCAAATCTGAATTCAAATTGAATTTTCAGTTAGTATAAATTTTTTAATTAGTTTTTCATTCAATTTTTTCTTGAACAAGTGTTCCCCAAGAAGAGAAAAATAAAAAAGTAATTTACCTGAGATTTCCAGTTGGAGGTTGAGCGTAAGGAATTCCCATGAAAGCAGAGTAACTTCTGCCACTTCTGGATGTCTGGAGAGTACCATTTAATATTCCTTGAGAAATTTGCACTAAAGGATCGGCATTTATCGAAAAAAAGGTGCTTAGAAGGTGCAACAAATAAAACTTATAATTAATTAATACGAGCTTCATGACTCGTTATAATTTTATAATTTCTTTTATAATTACTATTACGTAATAATTATTATTATTTATTGTTCGACAGAGCCAGTGCAACTCTGCGTTGATAAGTAAGAAACATTTCATCAAGCGATAGTTTATATTGACTCGCATCGAATATTCCTTGAGGAATTGGTATTAAAGGATCAGCACTTATCCAAGAAATGTTGCGTAGAATGTGCAGAAATAAAACTGATGATAATTAGTTGATATGAGGTTCATGACTTGACTATCACGATAAAGCCAATGACATTCCGAGTTGATAAGTGAGAGATGTTTTTTCAAGTGTTAGTTAATATGCTTACATTTGTAATTTCTTCTAGATTTATATGAACCTAAAAAAATTCCAAAAAGCTGGAGAAACATATCCGCGAATAAATCTTTAAATTATTGTTTTATTATATTCTCATCAGAAAACGCATTATTTTTAAATATAAATTATAAATAAATTATCCATTTTAGAAATATTTTTGCTTCTATAGTAACAAAAAGTTTTTTTGTCCGAATGAAACATTTTTCTCAGTGTTCAGATTGGATGAATGATAAATATTATCACAATATTTTTATTTTACCACAAGTTTACTTACATTAAAAACAATATTTTTTGACAAAGTACTATGAGGAAAAAGAACGTTTTCAGATAAATTTTTGTTTAAATTTAGAAATTACTCGTCTCTACTTTCAAGCTTTTAATTCGTACTTCAGACGAGTTGTTTATGACTTTTTTTGTCAATGTCAAAAGTCGTCCCGTTGTAAAGATTATAATCATATGAGATTGTTGATACAGTTGTCGAATATTTGAGTGTTTTTGCTTCCTCGTAGAGGAAGCTTTGTGGTGGTTTTGAAAAATTTCCCGGATGATAATCAAAATTCAAAGTAGATATTACAAGGAAAAGGAATCCTTGTGTCAAGACAAATGATTGTCCTGTAAGATTAATGCATTTTAAGGAAAAATAAGAAAGTTATGCTTTATTGTAATTTTCAAAAGTTAATTTTTTGAATATAAGTTTTCAAATATTCAAAATTGTCCGGATTCATTCGGATTGACCGAATTTGTTTGGATTAATTCGGATTGACTGGATTTATTTGGATTAATTAGAATTAGCGGATACATTTGGATCAAAGGTTCGGATTGCTTTTGAATAGGTTTCGGATTAATTCGGAATTTAGATTAAAAACTTCCTTTGGATTAGATCGGATTGAAACCGTTTGGTTCGGATACAAATTCGAAATTACGGAATGATTCTGCACCCAGAGAAAAAGTTTGTTTAAATCAAATAAACGTATATTTGCCTGAGAGCCAACTAAAAAATATCTTTGAATTAAAAAGAAAATTTGTTTGAATAAAAAAAACCAAGAAAAAATATGTTTGAATCAAATAAATTTTATTTAATTCAAAGATATTTTTTATTTGGCTCTGAGACAAATATACGATCATTTGAATCGAACAAAATTTTTTTCTGGGTGCGACTGATTCGGAATGAATTTCAATCCGAATTAGAATTTAGTGTATTTCAATGGAAAGAAATAACATGGATTTCGTAATTTATAAAAGGTCCTAATTTATTAAAATACAGAAACAGAAAATTTTAACTATCTCAATAATAAATTACTATCTATAATTTAATATAATATAATAATTAGGGGCCATCCATAAACCACGTGGACAGTTTTTCACCACTTTTTGATCCCTCCCCCCCCCCATCGTGAACAGCATTCCATGTATAATTTTTTAAATATACATATAGCGTGGAATTTTGTCATACCCCCCCTCCCCCATAACCTGTCCACGTGGTTTATGGATGGCCCCTTAGAGAGTAGACACTGTAGGATCCGTATTGTTTAAACATATTGCCAATCTGAAGATAGGAGCAATGTTCACTAGTATAAGGTTCCCAGTGGTCCGATTTATTCAATTCATTGATATGTGATTCCTTAAATTACAGAAAAATTGATTAAGCTTAATCAAAGTCGAAACAAAGGGCGTTTTTTTCTCTGAGATTTCATTTTGTCTCATTTTTACTCTGAAAAATTTGTATCCCACTTTTCACTCTCAGTCACTCATTAGACGAAATTAAGAAGTTGTGATAGGGGCATAGGTTCTCCAGAAGTTCATTCGGTCTGTGTAAAAAGTATTCGAAAGTGTGACAGTTGGATCAGTATTATTGTCTATATTCCCGATTTGAATGTGAGCTCCGGTTTGAGTAGTATATGCTGACCAGACATTAGGATCACTTAATTCGCTTGATGTTGGTTTCCTAAAATTTTACAAGAAAATTAATATAGATAATGGAATAGTGCATTTATATAATATATACACAAATTTAAATTCAAAATTTGTATATCAAGATATATCTTACGAAACGTCAAAGGATTTTTAAAAGAATTCAAAACAGTTTAAGAATTTTCAAGAGTTTTCACAAGATTTCAAGGGTTTTTTATAAAAATTTGAAAGAGTTATAAAAAAGAATGTTTCAGAGATTTTTAGAAATTTCTATAGACTTCACAAGATTTTAAGACATCTTAAAGGATTTTATCAGATTTTAAGTTATTTTAAGGAATTTCAAAGGATTTGAGTAGATTTTAGTTATTATTTTAATATTTTATTTAATTGTAAGGAATTCCAATAGATTTAAAAAGAATTCAAGAGTGTTTAAAAATTTTCAAAAGATTTTAAAAGATCTTAACTGATTTTAAGAAATTTTAAAGTATTTATTCTAATGTAGAGTAAATCAAATGGAATCACTTAAAATCCCTTAAAATTATCTGAAATTCTTTAAAAACTTTTAAATCATCTGTAAATATCTTAAAATTGTTTAAAATATATAAAAATTCCGTGAAGTTAATTAAAATCTCTTGAAATATCTTGAAATCTTTAAATGTCTTGAAATTTTGTTAAATCTCTGAAAAAAATGTATTAATAACTCTTCAAAATTACTATAAATCTCTTGAAATCCTTTTATAATTTTTGAAATCTTATAAAATTTCAAGAAAT
This sequence comes from Synergus japonicus, assembly GCA_900474275.1. NCBI lineage: Eukaryota > Metazoa > Arthropoda > Insecta > Hymenoptera > Cynipidae > Synergus > Synergus japonicus. The sequence continues at coordinate 14,866 of UCOH01012142.1, forward strand.
TCCTCTAAATTCTCTAAAATTGCTCCTAGTAAATAAATAAAAATTTGGAGTATGTAAAAAAAAATCGTCAGACTAGACGTCTGAAACTTGAAACCAATTTTTTGTAGAGACAAATAATTCTGTATAAAATTTTATCTGATATATAATTATATTTGATATATAATATATAATTATATCTGATATATTTACTGACCCATTAATAGCGAAGGATGTCCAGAAATCTACCATTATTTTACTAACTGAAATGTCCGTGGCCGACAAGTTTGAGTCTGATACTTGAGTGGAACCAGAATTCAAAGTGAATAAGTATATAAGTTCATCGCCGTGACCAACGCCCACATTTCGATCATTTTCGATGTTAGAATAAAGACTCACTGTGCCTCGATATCCAAAAGTATAGAAAAAGTTAGAACTATTAATTTTAGGTGTGACTATTTCCACCATCCTTACTTCCGGATAGAAGAAGAAGCCGTCACTGATAAACCTTGTAAGAGATTCCAAGAACTGAAAACAATTACAGAAAGGAGTCAGAAATTTTCTGAAAAATATATGTGAATAAAGTTTCGAACATTCAAATGAACGAAATATTTTTTTTTTTTATTATATTTTATGCATAAATATTGTGCCAACTAAAAATAACAATCAGGATTACAAGTTTATTTAATTTTTTATTATTTTCAATGTAAATTAATCAATATTTAAAAACTTTTTGTAGTTACAAATACAATCAATAAAAAAATTCGTTCATTTGAACGTTTAGAACTTTTCAATTATAAAAATATTGAAATATAAAGATACGAATATTATAAAAACTGACTACATACCGAATCCTTGCTTAGTAATAGGGGAAAATTGTTAAAATAGTAACTATTCACAGCTGGTGTGAAAGTTAATAGGTTTGATGAACCCAGATAATAAGCCGCGATATAAGCGATGATTGGATCCAGGCTTAGTCTCAGAATACTGTAGATTGCAGCATTGTTATATGCAGCTGAAATCAAGGAAGTTTAGAATAGAGTAGAGTAGGAATAGGAATAGGAATTAAATCACAGGAATATAATAGATTAGGATTATCTAAATTTAATTTTCGTAAATACCACTAGTAATTAAGAGCCCCTCATCAGATACCACTCCACTCATAAAAGGTAAATCCTTCATTTGATTATTGTCTATCAGATTTTTTGGATTGTCAGTTAAAAATGCACCCTCAGCATCCGGTTCATCAGTCGGTGTCCAAGTCAATTGTAAAAGCCGTGCAACTGTGCTAAATATAGAACTTGTATTTACTAAAACTTCTGGACTTCTTCTTCGCATACAATTTACAAGTCCTGCGGACGTAATCAGTGGACAAACAACTAACGGTGATAGAGCCCTTATGTATATTACGAAGTTAGCTCTTCTTTGGTAAGCCCAAGGGGACAAATTCGCACCACTTTGGATTATATACTGACTAAATAGACCTGTAATAATATATCGAGATAGATACAATTGATAGATAGATGGAATTGATAGATATATAGAGTTGATAGATATAATTGATAGATTCATAGAATTGACAAATACAATTGATAAATACTGTTTTTTCATTCATAATATTAAAAAATGGATCTTACCAGAGCTTGCTTTAGAAAGAGCATGAAGAGAAACAGAAGCCCCTCCAGCACTCTCACCAAAAATAGTCACCCGATTTGGATCACCACCAAATGAGTTGATATTTTGCTGCACCCATTTTAATGCTAAAACCTGATCCTTCATTCCGAAATTTCCTGGCGCAGCCGAATCTCCTGTACTCAAAAACCCAAAGATTCCCAAACGATAGTTTATGGTGACTAAAATCACATCCTTATCTAAAAGGTAATGAGCACCGTACATATTACTGCTTCCACCGGTGAAACCACCCCCATGAATCCAAACCATGACTGGTAATGAGGTGTTAATCTATAAAATATAAATTTACTGTATCATCCAACCGCTGGTACATGTACCAAAAGTTTTGAACGATCAAATGAACGAAATATTTTTTCCAAATTCTATTTTATCCAGAAACGTTCTCCCGTGTAGAAATTTCAATAGGGGTCTAGTGAGGGCCTCAGTAGTTTTCCCTTCTTTTAGTCTGGCCGTGGTGGAGAGAGCTAGTCGGGCCCTGACGAGGAAAACTAGTCGGGGCCCTGATGGGGACAACTATTTGGGGCCCTGTTGGGGAAAACTAGTCGGGGCCAAGATAGATCGTAACGCTTTTGTCACTTAGGCGCCAACTAGATGTTTCAGTAGGGGCCTAGTGAGAATCGTCCTTCTACAGCGCTATCAAATAAAGGATCCTGCCGTGGCCCTAATCAGATCCCCGAGATATATATTTTTAATTATAAACGTATATAGTTATGCATTTGGTATGATTTAAATCGTGTAGAAATTTCCCTATCTTTCCCCATTTAAAGTAGGGTTCTAGCGTGGCCGGGACTAGAAGTTCTAATCTCTCTGGCGATAGTGGGAAATTTCTTACGAATTTTGAGACTTTATACATCAAATCTTCCCAAATGCATAACTATATACATTTATAATTAAAAATATATATTGCGGGGACCTGATTAGGGCCACAGCAGGGCTTTTTCTTTGATAGGGCTGTGGAAGGGCGATTCCCAATAGGCCAGTACTGGAATATCTAGTCGGCGCCTAACAGAAAAAAGAGTTACGATCTAGCTGAGACCCCGACTAGTTTTCCCCATCAGGGATCTAACTAGTTTTGCCTAAGAGGGCCCCAAATAGTTTTTCCCAACAGGCCCCGTCTAGTGTTCCTCATTAGGGCCCCGAGTAGTTTTCCCATTATAACCTGACTAAAAAGGGGAAAACTAGTGAGGCCCCCACTAGACCCCTATCGAAATTTCTGCACGGGTGGGTTGATTTGAAGTAGAAATGCTCAAAATTCGTAAGAAATTTCCCACTAGCGCCAGACAGGGCCCTGATTAGTTTCTTCTAGATTATAACTTCTAATACCGGCCACGCTACACAAGATATTTCAACTATAAAAATAACCATAGACATTATAAGTGCCATCCATATTCTTCCATAAAAAATTATAGTTGATGCAAATAAATTAATGTTTTAACAGTTTTTATAGTTACAATCAATACAATCAATACAAAAATTCGTTCATTTTAACATTCAGAACTTGAACCACATACAGAAACGTTATATTTCAATTAAAAATAACCATAGACATTATAAGTGCCTTCCATATTCTTCCATAAAAAATTATAGTTGATGCAAATAAATTTATGTTTTAGCAATGTTTATAGTTTAAAATACAATCAATACGAAAATTCGTTCATTTGAAGCTTCAGAACTTAAACCACAGGCTGTCAACCTTTTTTAACGTGAAGAAGTAAACAAAGTGCTTTGAGAAAAAAATACTCGGAAATCAATAAATATACTTTTGAAGTAATAAAATATCTGATTTTGGAAGAGATTTATTGATTCAAAAGTATATTTATTGATTTCAGAGTATTCTTTTTCTCAGTGTGACAAAATGACCAAGGGTCAAAAGTATATAATTGGAATTCTGCTCACCGATGAAGAATTGAATTCCAGAAGTGGTGTATAAACATTTAAGAATAAACAGTCCTCAGAACCCATTATTTTGTTAGTAGTACTATTGGTTTGAATACATATATTTCCAAATGTATTTGCTGATCGAATTCCTGACCAATTGCCTGCTGCCACAGGATTTGCAAACCTGAATTCAAATTGAATTTTCAGATAGTTATACATTTCTTAATTAGTTTTTCATTCATTTTTTTCTTGAAAAATTGTTCCACAAGAATAGAAAAATACAAAAGTAACTTACCTCAGATTTCCAGTTGGAGGTTCAGCGTAAGGAATTCCCATGAAAGCAGAGTAATTTCTGCCACTTCTGGATGTCTGGAGAGTACCATTTAATATTCCTTGAGAAACTTGTACTAAAGGATCGGCATTTATCCAAAAAATGTTGCTTAGAAGGTGCAACAAGAAAAACTTATAATTAATTAAGACGAGCTTCATGACTATTAACTATCTCGATAAAGCCGATGCAACAGTGCGCTGATAAGTAACAGATATTTCCTCAAGCGTTAGTTTATATATAACACGCATGTGCAGTTTCTTATCTCGGATTATGCAGTTAAAAAAATTCCAAAAACCGGGAAAAACATGTCCCTGAATAGTAATTTTTCAATAATTGCGTCGTTTGTAAATATTTTAGAATAATTTGTCAGAAAAATATTATAAATTAGTGAATTTTAAACATTAATTGTGCATGTATTTGCATATGCGGAAGTTCAGAAATACGCATCTATTATTTCCGACTGAATGAATTGTAAATATTATCACAATACTTTTGTTTTGCCAGATGTGTACCTACATTTAAGAAAAATATTTCTCGGAAAAGTACTACGAGGATAAAATATGTTTTCTGATAAATTTTTGTGTGGACTTAGAAATCAAACTTGATGTTTATGACATTTTTTTTAATGAAAAATAAAGAATTTAAAGAAAAATAAAAAATTGGAAGAATAAAATTGTAATTACAATATAGAGTATTCGAATGAAAGGAAGTAATGTAATGCTTTTGTAATTTATAAAAGGTGTTAATTTATTAAAAATCAAACTAAAAAAATCATCTACTTCAATAATATATAAATGACTATCTGTAGATGAATATAATTTCATATTTAGGAAGTAACAATCATTAAGGAACATTTTTTCTCCAGAAATTCATTCGCTCCGTGTAAAAACTATTAGACAGTGTGACACTGGGATCCGTATTGTTGTTAATATTACCAATCTGAAGGAAGTAAGAACTGTTAGTAGTATAAGGTTCCCAGAGGTCCGATTTGCTCAATTCATTGGTAGTTGGTTTCCTAAATTACAGAGAAAGTGATTAAGAAATTGATCTAACTTTCAGGGTGTCTAGTGGACCGGGAAACCGGGAAAACCCGCGAATTTCATTTAGGGCCGGGAATTTTTTATATTTTATTGAAAAATCGACGTTTCTCTACTTTATCTTCTTTTTATTCCATATCTACTTGATCAAATTAAAAAAAAAAACTAGCAAACCAACACGCGTGATACGCGCTCGATTATTTTGTTTTACTTCTTACAACTTCAAGTCATTCAAAGGCCAATCAAATTTTTAACAGAAATTTTTGCGAGATTTTTTAGATATTTCGTTACACTATCTTAGAATTCCAAGGAATTTTATGGAATTTTAAGAGATTTCTAATACTTTTAACGGATTTTAAAGGATATAAAGAAAATGGAAAGTTATCCTCAAATTTATAGGAATCCCAAGAGATTTTTCTAATTTAAAAAAAAATTGTAGAATTTTTAAGGGTTTCATGGAAATTTTGGGGGATTTCTAAGAATTTTGAGACATTTTCACAAATTGTAACGAATTTCAAGAGGTTTTTAAGAATTTCTAAGATTTCTAAGATTTTCGTGAAATTTTAAGGGATTTCAAAAGGTTTGTACGATTTTTAAGGGGTTTGAAAGAATTTTAAATGTTGACCTGGAATTTCAGATATTTTAACAATATTTCTAAGAATTGCGAGGGATTTTATGCAATTTTATGAGATATCTAATCATTTTATGGGATTTCAAGAGATATTTCTGATTTTTCAAAGATTTTGTAGAATTTAAAAGGATTTCGAAGGTTTTTGTAAAAGTCGGAAGGATTTCAAACGATTTTTCTGTTTTAAAAGATTTTGAGAAATTTTTAACGATTTTATGTCATTTTATGAGATTTCAAAAGGTTTGTATAGGACCTTAAGGGGATTTTAAATGTTTCGTGGAATTTCAAGAAATTTCAAAGATATCTAGAAATTTTAAGGGATTCAAAATATTGTCGTGGAATTTTCAGGAATTTTAAGAGAATTCAAGAGAATTTTCTGCTTTTTAGAAAATATTGTGAACTTTTTAAGTATTTTGTGGAATTTTATGAGATTTTTAATAATTTTTTCGGACTTGAAGATATTTTTAAATATTTTGTGTAGTTTTAAATGATTTCATAGAATTTTGTAGGATTTCTAATCAATTTAACGGATTTGAAAGTATATAAAGGTTTTTTAAACGTTATCGTAGAATTTTAAGGAAATTTTAAGAGAGTTTCACGAATTTTAACGGATTTCAAGAGATTTTTCTGACTTTTAAAATATTGCATGGAATGCGATGAGATTTCTAATGATTTTAAGGGATTTTAAATGTTAAAGTATTTCAAGCGATTTCTAGGAATTTTTAGATATTTTTACAAATTTTTCACATGGATTCAAGAGATTTCTTATTTTAAAAAAATAAGATTTTATATTATATTATATTATATTATAATATCTTATATCTCGTAATTATATTACTCTTACAAACTTTCAGACTGTGAAATTAGAGACTTGTAGGAAAAGAATTTGACCGGGAAAAGACTAGAAAAGCCCAGGAAAAACCCGGGAATTTCAAATAGCCTGATCACTAGACACCCTGAGTCTTTGTTGAAACAAAGGGTAAAATTGATAATAAATTTAGAAAACATTCACCCATTTATGGCGAAGGATGTCCACATGTCGACCATTAGCTTGCTTATTGATATGTCTTTTTTGGTATAAGTTAGATTTCTTGATTCAGGAAGCCTGGGCGTATACGGAAATAAGTAAATCAATTCTTCCGTGTGCCCGACGCCAGTATTTCGGTTTTCTTCAACTCTAGATTTACTTATTGTTCCTCGATATCCGAAATTATAAAAGTAGTTAGAACTCTTCATTTTGGGCGTTACTTTCTCTAACATTCTCACTTGTGGATAAAAGAAAAAGACATCACTAACAAGTTTTGTAATGGTTTCCAAGAACTGTAAAAAAATATGTATTAGTACTTATTATATATTATATCTCAACTTTTAATGCTGGAAAGAAGTTTCCTGATGTTTAGATGTTTTAGATGTTTTAGATGTTTAAATGTTATACATACTTCATCTTTGCTGGCAGTCGCAATTGAGTTGTTAAAATAATATTTATCTACAGCTTCTGTAAGTTTATGTGTATCTTTAGGATTAATGTAGTAATTAGCAAGATAAGCGATTAAAGTATTGATATTGTATCTGACGAGGCCATACAATACAGCATTTTCATAAAAAGCTGAAATCAGAACATATTAGATTGATTAAAGTTATTTAGAACAGTAGGACTATAACTACACATTTTTTTTCATTACTCACCTTTAGAAAAAATAAAGCCTTCATCATTGACTACCCCACTCATAAAAGGTAAATCTTTCATTTGGTTTTGTTCTAGTAGGTTTTTAGGACTGTCAATTAGAAAAGCTCCTTCAACATCATCTTCTTGGGTAGGGGTCCAAGTTATTTGTGCAAGTCGTGTAATTGTGCCGAATATTGAACTAGTGCCTATTAAACTTTCAACACTTCTTTTTTGAAGACAACTGACAACACTTTTTGAACTGATGAATGGACAAAAAAGTAGTGCAGCTATTTCTCTTACGTATACAGTATATTTACTTTTTTCTTGGTACCCCCAAGGAACCAAACTCGCACCACTTTGAATTATATACTGATGAAATAGACCTGTAATAAATAATGTCAAGTTATCATAAGATAATTCTTATTTAAATGTCATTTATTTATGTTTCAGGTAAGCTTAATCCAGATTTTATTTGTTGAGACCAAGAATGGTACTGTGTGGTGAGTTGCGAGAGTTTTATATTTTTTTAGTCGGAAATTTAATTAAATAATTAAAAAATCAGGAGAATTTACTTTTTTTTTTAATAATTGCATATATTTAAACTATATTGGTTGAAATTAAAAAATGTATCTTACCAGAGCTTGCGTTAGAAAGAGCATGAAAAGAAACAGAAGCCCCTCCAGCACTCTCCCCAAAAATAGTGACTTGATTCGGATCACCGCCAAATGATTTGATATTTTGCTGGACCCATTTTAAAGCTAAGACCTGATCCTTCAATCCGAAATTTCCTGGCGCAGCCGAATTTCCTGTGCTCAAAAACCCAAAGATTCCCAAACGATAGTTTATGGTTACTAAAATCACATCTTTGTCTAAAATATATTCAGCACCAAACTCATTACTACTACCGGTAATGAAAGCACCCCCATGAATCCACACCATGACAGGTAGCAAAGTTTTGTTGGTCTGAAAAATTAATAATAATTATTTAGAGGTAATAATTATAATAATTATCATAATTATTTAGAGGTTTTTAGGAATTTGAATGGATTTTGAAATTTTAACGGAATTCGTGAAATTTTAAGAGATTTATTGAAGCTAAAAAATTTTAAGGGATTTAAAATGTTTTGAAATTTTGAGGAATAATGATAGTTTTCTAAGAACTTTAAGAGATTCTAACAAATTTTATGTTATTTCTAATGTTTTCGTGAAATTTCGAGGAATTTTCAGGGAATTCAAAAGATTTTGTGGTATTTAATGAGATTTTAAATAATTTTAATGAATTTTAAAGGATATAAAAGGACTTTGAATTTTATGGTAGAATTCAAAGAATTTCAAGAAGTTTTTTAGAAGTTTTTAAAGAATTTTTCACGAATTTAAAAAGACTTCAACGAATTTTAAGGGATTTAAAATGTTTTGAAATTTTTAGGAATATTGATAGGTTTCTAAGAATTTCTAAGAATTTCGAGGAATTTTTAAAGAGAATTCAAAAGATTTTGTTGAATTTAATGAGATTTCGAATAGTTTTAATGGACTTTAAAGGACATAAAGGAATTTTAAATGTTATCGTAAAATTTAAAGAATTGCTATAAGTTTTTGGGAATTTTGAGAGATTTTCACGAATTCTTTTAAAAGATTTCAAGGGGTTTTTATGAGTTTTAAATTAAAGTTTGTTAGGTAATTGTATTGAAGAATTTCAAAAGAATTTCTAACATTTCAAAAATTTCAAAATACTCAAGAATTTGCAGTGAGATATGATATGATATGATATGATATGATTCTTAAAAGACTTTGTGAAATCCAATAAGATTTCGAATAATTTTAATAAATTTTAAAGGATGAAAGGGATTTTAAATTCTATATCGTAGAATTCATTGAATTTGAAGAAGTTTCTGAGAATTTTAAGATTTTTTCACGAATTTTAAGCGATTTTGAAGGTTTTCGAGAAATTTTAAGTGATTTAAAGGTTGATAAGAGTTTTAATGGGTTTTAAGGAATTTTAAATGTTTTCCTGGAATTTCGAGGGATTGTAAGATATTTTAAAAGATTTCTAAAAATTGCGAGTGATGTTATGGAAAGAATTTTTTAAATTTTCAAAATTCTAACGAGTTTTCAGTGATTTATAATGTTTTAGTGAAATTTCGAGAAATTTTTTAAAAGAATTCTAAAGATTTTTATAATTTTAAAAAAATTTTGTGGAATGTAATAAGATTTCTTATAATTTTAATAAATTTTAAAATATGTAAATGGACATAAAATTCTATCGTAGAATTCAAAGAATTTCAAGAACTTTAAAGTTTCAAGTATTTTAAGCGATTTTGAAGGTTTTCGAGAAATTTTAAGTGATTCAAAAAGTTTTCTGGGTGTTTAAGATATTTCAAGGGATTTCAAGAGACTTGTAAAATTTTGAGGAATATTCAGCGATTTCAAAATATTTCAGAGAATTTTTTGTGGGAACTTTGGGAATTCAGTGAGAGGATAATTTATAAGAACGTTGCCTATTTTATGCCAACATTGTTTAAGGGACTTTAAGGAATTTTAAAAGTGTTGAAAAGATTTTGATTATTTTAAAAATATTTTATGTAAATTTAAAGAATTTTGTAAAATTTTATGAGATTTCTAATCATTTTAAGAGAGGTAACATGATTATATTTTATAATATGTGGAATTATTTTGTCCAGTTTGACATGTGAAAAGGTTTAACGGTTTTCATTCGATCAACTGAGTTAAGCAGTTCTTGCTCGGTTCTACTCGGATGGGTGCCTTCGTACTAAATAGAGTGTTATCAGATTTAACTCTCGAACTAGTAACTTCGTATACTAATTATTGCTAATTATTGCTAATTGCTAATAAATTTTTTACTTCAATTAACAAAACATTTATTTAAAGTTAATAAATGAAGAATATTCACTTTCTTGATAGAAATATATAATTTGTTTGGTATAATGTCAATATATGTTTAATTTAAATACAAAATTTGTTTAATTTGAAACAAACAATTTGTGAAGTATATATTTTTATTTTAAACAAAGTATTTGTTTAATTCAAACAAAAAATATAATGTGAATAAACTTTTAGAGATGTGAGAAAATAACAGTGTCAAAGACTTGTTTGCATTCAAATACAACCGATTCGTAACAATTTGTGATCAGCCTCCGTGGCGTAATAGGTAGTGTCGAGTTTTAATTCCGGTCTTCCCGCGCGTGTTTTGCGTTCGAGTTCTGGTCGCCGCGAATTTCGCAAAATCGAAGAAACCAATTTTTCATTAGTTATAGAGTATGTATTAGATAAATGAAACTATATATTTTATTTTTTTTCAACTGTCAAACAAGAAATTTATTTAATTTAAACAAAAAACTTATTTAAATGAAACAAATTTTTTTTCAATTGAAATAAATAAAAACAGATAAAAAATTTATTTGGATCAAACAAACATATGATTCACCCCATATCAAAGTGATAATTTGTTTGATTCAAACAAATTTTGTTTGATTTAAACAAACTTATTTCTGAGTGTATAACGTTCACGTTGAACTTTTTTTAAAAATTTTTAAACAGATTTTAAGGGACTTTAAATTTTGTGAATTTTACGAGATTTCAAAATGTTTTAGAGTATTTGGAAGGACTTTAAAAAATGTTAAATGTTATAATAAAATTTCCAGAAATTTTAAAAGGAGTCAAGAGACTTTAATAATTTCAAGGGATTTTCTAACTTTTAAAAGAATTTGTAGAACTGTAAATGATTTCGTAGAGTTTCGTAAAATTTTAAGCGATTTTATGATGTTTTTGTAATTATTAAAAGATTTTGTAGAATTTTTAAAGATCACCATGAAATTTGATAAGATTTTTAAGAATTTCAAGAGATTTTCAATGGTAAGAAATTCAATAAAATTTTTCAGAATTTTTAGGTATTTTTGCAAGTTTTAACTTTAATTTCAAGAGATTCTTGATTATAACAGTTTTTATTGATTTTTAAAGGATTTCAAGAGGTTTTTCCTCCAAATTTCGAATTATTGATAGTCAAATATTTCGTTTAAAAAATTCTTACCACTGAGGAATTGAATTCAATACGTGGTGTATAGACATTCAGGAATAAACAATCTTCTTTTCCTTCCAAGTGTACCTCCTTACTTTGTATACAAATATTTCCAAATTCATTTGCTTGTCGTACTCCATTCCATTTTTCCGCAGGTTCGGGATTTGCAAACCTGTTAAAAAAATGTAATTTTTTTGTTTCAAACTGTTTAAATCAAGTAGAAATAAAATAGGACATTTTTAAATAATAAATATCTCTAATATTGATGAAAGGTCTATATTTACCTGAGCTTTCCAATTGGAGGTCTTGCATAAGGAATCCCGCGAAAAGCTGAATAATTTCTCCCATTTCTGGATATTTGAACAGTACCATTCAATGTGCCCTGAGAGATTTGAATTAAAGGCTCTGCATTTATCCAAAAAATGTATAGAATGAACACCAATAATGAGTATTGGATATTCATTGCTAATTTCCTACACTTATATATCGTATAATTAATAATGAAGAACTAGATTTTCGCTTCTGCAATCGATTTTTCATTTAAATCTAGCTTTATATGCTTGAAAGAGTAATGTTTTATCTTAGAATACATTGACTTTACTCTCGTATATAAAAATCAAGTTAATTCTTTTAGGCCGCATTGTTCTTATTTGATAAGAATCTCCTGATAACTATATTGTATAGTTTATTGTAATTTCATAACGTGCAGGTAAATTATATACCACATAAGATAAGAATTTTTTGACAATATTTATTTTTGATGACTATAGAATAATACGTGTATTTGTATATATATATTTATTTTTTAACTCGTATGTATCTGGGGAAATTCCTGAGGAATGTTTGTGAAATCTTTTGCGCTACACAAAATAACAAAATATTTCTATAAAATGTTGAAATATTTCATTTGGAATACACCCAGAGAAAAAGTTTGTTTGAATCAAATAAACTTATATTTGCTGCAGAGCCAAAGAAAAAATATATTTGAATTAAATAAAATTTATTTGATTCAAACAAACTTTTTTTCTGGGTGTATCAATTGGAATTATTTTATAGGCACTATCGTAAAAATCTTATGTAAATTGCCAACATGGCAAATAGTTACGTAATGATAATAAATAAATAAAGATATAGCTGAGTAAGTGGCACGTGCCACTTGCAAATATTTTCCAAGGTTGTTTAAGTAAAGACCACACCCAGAAAAAAAAATTTTGTTTGAATCTAATAAACAATTCTTTGATATAGAGCCAAAGAAAACATTTATTTGATGTAAATAAATTTGATTTAATTCGAAGAAATTTTTTCTTTGAGCTAAAGAAAAAATGTATTGATAATTTGATTCAAAGAAATTTTTTTCTGGGTGCAATTAATTGAATGGTTCTTTTTTTGTGAGATATTAATATACAAGACAAGTATTACAGCATAAAGTAAAAAACATCCATTTCCTTTTTTTTCAATGATTAAATAGTATTTGGCATTGATAAAATTGAAATAAGTTTATCTCTGTAATATTCGTTGCGATATGATCTATATTTAAATTAATGCAAATAAATTTTTCTATTTTCAAGACCACATCTGCGATTCTCTTAATAGAAGTTGTTATTAACTTCTATAATAATAATACAAGGTTTGTTAATGTTCCCGCCTATTTTTAGTATAAAAGAAAATAATCATATTTATCTAACTGACTAACTGATTGTTATATAAATTAAAGATACGTTTATTATTTGGTCAAGTTTTCTCACTGATAAAAAGTCCACAAAGGGAATTTTTATTGAAAAATAAATTTTGTATAATGGAAAATTAATGAAATTGAAAAAATTCAGCTAATATCTAATAAATACTTTTTACATCTTGGGAAGGTTATTAGAAGATTTACGACTCCAAGATAATAAATTTCATGTTCAGCTAATACATAGTACAAATCTTGATAAAGGTAATGTGTAAATAAACAGTTATGATAAATTTTTATTCATCGTAGATATCTAAGAAATGAGGGCACATTTCCTTAATTTATTGCTATTTTGGTCTGCACTGCGAAAGATGACGAATCGCTTGGGGGAAAACTGAATCTTTTAATAAATATTATTTGTAATAACAGTTCTGGGTTTTTTTGCGATATCTCAGGTGATTACCCGTTTAAAGTATTTTAATCTTGATTTAAAAAATCGAATAAACATTTTTTATTACTATTATTAATATTTATGTTTTATAATTATGAAACATAAATATCAATAGTTGATATGGAAAATCTTGAAAGAGTTGTGCTTTTATCAAAGGCGATTATTATTATTATTATTATTATTATTATTATTATTATTATTATTATTATTATTATTAAATTTTCTACATTCATAAATATATTCTTTTTTATAAGAAAATAATGGAAAAATCATATTTTTGCAGGATTTATGTTATCTGGTTGGGCATGGTACGTGATTTGTGATTAAAAATCATAAAAATATCTTTGAATTCCTAAAAATTATTAGAAACTTCATAAAACACCATGAACACCTTTAAAATTGCACAAATTTTTAATAAAACTCATCATAAACTCTTAAATTCTTTTAAAACGCCTTAAAATCCCTTAAGATTTCATTAAATCCTTCAAAATCAAAAAATCTTTTATAAATCAGAAAAACCTCTTGAAATTCCTAAAAATTTGACGATAAATTTAAAGATTCTTTTAAATTCTACGAAATCTTTTGAGTCATAAAAATCGTTTGAAATCCCTCAATAAAATTACCCAAAAAACTTCAAAATCCATGTAATATTTTAAAAGTTAAAAAAATCTCCTGAAATTCGTTAAAATTTGTGATAATTATTAGAAACCTCATAAAATTTTATGCAATCCTTTAATATTTCACAAAATCTTTTATAAATCATAAAAATCCATTAAATCCTTTTAAAATCATTTAAAAATCGTCAAAATTCCTTATTATGATACATTAAAATCTCTTAAAATTTCATACAAAACCTTCCAAAACCCTTAAAATTCGTTGAAATATCTTAAAATTCCTCCAAATTTTACAACATTCAAAATTCATTCAATTCCTTCAAAATTCCACTAACTATTCTGAAATCCCTTAAAATTATACAAAATTATTTAGAAATTCTAAAATTCTTTTGAATTTAGTGAAAATTACTTGAAAATCGTCAAAATCCCTTAAAATTCATGAAAATCTCTAAAAATTCCTAGAAGGGTCTTGAAATTCCTTAACATTTAAAATATCTGTAAATCATTAAAAATCTCGCCAAATTCCATGAAATCCTTAACAATTCTACAATATTTTTAAAAAATTTGAAAAATCACTTGAAAGCTTTTAAAATTATTAGAAATCTCATAAAAATCCATCAAATTCATAAAAATTCCACAATATTTTTATAAAAATCGACTAATTTCTTAAATGTCCTTAAAAAATGTACAGCCTTTGAAATCTTTTTAAATTATACTATATCTTTTAAAAATCGTACAAATCCTTTGAAATCTCTCTTCATAAAGAATTCCCTGACAAAAACTTTTAAAAATTTTTGAAATTTTGCGGTAACACTTAAAATCCTTTTATATCTTTAAAATTCGTTGAAACTGTTATAAATTTGATCAAATTCTATGAAATCCCTAAAAATTCTCACAAACTCTTTTAAAGATTAAAAAAATCTCTTGAAATCACTTAAAATTATTAGAAATTATCATAAAATTCCATAAAATCCCTTGCAATTCTTAGAAATTTTTTTAAATATCTTTTAAATTTGCATTTATTTACCATTTATTTGTAAATAATATTTTTTTATATTTATTAATATTATTAATATCAATTATTAATATTAATTAATTTATTATTAATTATTAAAAATAAATTATTAAATTAATTTAATTATTTTACTGTAATTATTAATTATCAATTCTAATAATTAATAATTTAGTAATTTATAATTTAATAATTTAATAATTATTATATTTAAATTATTAATATTTATTTATCATAATATTTATTTACCAAATAAATTTTATTGGTAAATAATAAATCCATTTATTTACCAAATTTTCATTTATTTATCATTTCCAAAATTATTTCTCTTTTCTTTTAAATTTATTTTTTAAATGTGGACAACAAAAATTTATAAGGGGGGGGGGGTGGGGTGGTTTGGCCTTGTAATTCATGCAAAGCATGCCTTTAAAGATCAGACAAATCTCTCTTGAAATGACGTAAAGTTATTAGAAATACCCCTAAAATTCCATAAAATCCTTCGAAATTCTTAGAAATCTTTAAAAATATCTTAGCATTTTTTATTAATACCTTTACGTACTTATGAAACATAAATATCAATAGTTGATATAAAAAATCTTGAAGGAAGACGAGTTCTGCTTTTACCACAGCCGATTATGGGAAATTGAAAAATTATCTATAATAATGAAAGAGTATCCTTCTCGACCAACTAGGGGTAGAATCGATTTCCTAATTCAGGAGTGTGCGCAATATGATTTCTACCCTAGAAGGGCCGACAATGATCTTGTACAGAAATTCTGAGGAAAACAAATCCACAGCAACAGCCATGGCATAAAGTAGTGTTTTTTCTCTCGAACCAGAAGACAAAAGTTTAAAATGACCCCAGGATTCGGCCATGATCCACTTCCGGCATACAACATCACGTCATTAGGTGAGTTTTATCTGAAAATAATTTTTAGAGATTAAACTAATCATTCCACATTGTTTTTCTTGTAATTCTCTTTCATCCCTTAAAATTTGCCTCAACAGATTAAAATCCCACCATTGAATTGAAATTTCCAGAAAGAAATAAAAAACATTGTCAAATGTTTAAATAACTTTCGATGTTATGATGTTTTGATGTTATAATGTTTTGATGGTATAATGTTTCAATTAAATATTTGTGAAATTTTTATCATGAGGATAATTTGGCTCAAGAAGGAATGAAGCTTATTCTATTTTTATTGGCATAAATTTGCAATTATTGTCTATAAACTATAATTTTCAGGAAATACTGCCTTGTGTCTTTGGCAACAACCACAACATATCCTTTTTCAACTCGCCAATCTATGTTTTGTTCTATCATATTCGGCCCCATCTTCAAAAAAAGGGATTCTTTTTATGCACTCTGTGCTTATAATAGGTACATATTATTATAAATAATTATAAATATATTATTTTTTATAAGAAAATAATGGAAAAATTATATTTTTGCAGGATTTATGTTATTGTCTGGTTGGGCATGGCACGTGATTTGTGCTCCTGATATTTTTTCCTGGAACTTCAGCTTTCTTGTTTTAAATATTGTACAGCTGGTTTACATTGTTTATCAAATGAGACCTGTAAGATTTGATCCTGAACTTGAGGAGGTTTATCACACTTTGTTTTATCCCTTTAAAGTAAGTAACGGAATTATTACTGAATTATACTCGACTAAATATCCAAAACAAATAATTAATAATTAATAATCAATAATTAATGACAAAATAATTGTAGGTGACTCGTTTACAATTCAAGAGATTGGTTTCTTCTGAATTGTCAACCATAATGTCCCTACATGCAGGAGAAGCATATGCAATGCAAAATTTAACAAAAACAGATCGACTTGGTCTCTTGTTAAGTGGAAAAGTAAATGTTCTTAGTGAATCAAGTTTTTTGCATCCAATTTTGCCCTGTGAATTTCTGGACTCGCCGGAATTTGAAAGTTCTCGAGCTTCCGTTGACGACAAGTTCAAAGTAAGTAATTAATTCGAGAATTCATTCTCATGTATTAAAATAAGCTACAAATTAAAATAAAATTACTTAAAAATAAGCAAATGAGATATAATATCGAAGTGAAGTATTAAGAAATATAATATATCAATTTTATATTTCATTTTGATCAAAGTTTTTCCTCGGAGGTATTTTTAGATACATCTGTATAAATTTATTGGAGGGTGTGTAATTTAATAGAATATTTTTTGATAAAGTAAGACGTGACAAATGTTGGTTGGCCGAAATAGAATAATTTAATGTACTCAAGGCGAAAGGCTGTCATCAGAAAAAATGACTTCCGACTTACAAATTGACATCGTCCATTTCGTTAACATATTTATCCTTCTGGAAATCGATTCTTTGGAATTCGTTTCACAGGGGAAAGAAAGTTGTCGAGGGTTGGCAACTTTCCCTATTACTTTATCGGACTCTTTATGCGGACTCAATGCTACTTTCATTGCAGCGCTGTCAACCGGATTCCATCAGTTATAGTTGATATAAAATAAGGATAAAATATTACATATAAATTGCTTTATACTATATTATGTATATTAGGATGGACCTTATTTTTCGATTTTGAATTCTTCCTGGCCTCACCTCCCTATTTTATTGGAATGACCAAGAAAATTATCTCCACCAAATTTTAGCGAAATCGATTAATATTAACATTTACCCAAATCACTTAAAGTTTTTTATGCAATTAATATGGGGAAAAGTACGATACAATTTTAAATACAGGTATTTTTTGAATTTCACATTGGGTTGAAGTTTCAGACGTCTACTATGACGGTTTGTTTACATTTATATTGGAATAATAAGACAAATAATAATAATAAACAGTTCCCAAAACCAACAGTTTTTATTTATTTATCAGCAGAAATTTGAGAGAGTTTAGAGGAATTTCAAGAGATTTCAAAAAAAAAATTTTCAAAATATTTTTAATGATTTTAATGAATTTATAAGAATTTTAAGAGATTTGAAGATATTTCAAGAGATTTTAACGAACTTTAAGGGATCTTGATATGTTTTAAACAATTTTAAGACATTTACAGAAGATTTAAAAGTTTTTAAAGAATTTCTTTTGATATCCATTGACATTTCTTAGAATCAGTTATCACTAAAATCTCTTGATATTAATTTAAATTCCCTGAAATCACTTAAAATTTGATTAAAAAAATCTTCTGAAAACTTGAAATTTCTTTAAAATCCGTAAAACGCTGGGTAAATTTCTAACTAGTAAATAAATAAAAGTAAAATGATTTTGGGAAATTTTTTTTGATGTTCTTAATACAATAAAAACAAATAAAATAAAATAAAATAAAAATATTCGTCAGACTACGTATGAAACTTCAACCCAATTAATTTCACCGGGGTACTTTGTCTTTGTGTAATTATGATCTTTAAACTATGTTGAAAAAACATATCTATACGAAACATTTTTTTTTTCAAAATTTACAAAATGGCGGGCCACTAATTTTGAACGAAAATTACAATTTCCACAATTAATAAGAAAATGTCGTCAAATTCATAATAGAGGCTGATTCATTTATTAGAAAGCACGTTTTGGCTTCTTTTATACTATATGAATCCATTTAAAATGATAAAATATTTAGTCCAGAAGTTTAGGGATTTTTAATTATTTTTTTTGTGCTTAAGGGACACCACTTGGTGCTATGGTGCTACCCACCAGGATTTTTCATATTTCACCAGGCCTGTTTGATTATACATATTTATGTTAACAGGAGTGACAGGAGTCAAAGAAAAAAATAAATACACATAAATATATGTATATGTGTATTTATTTTTTTTATAAGTATTTATAAGTATTTAAAAGTACAAAATGTTGTTTATTGAAACACCTGTCTAATATTTACTTGAGATTTGGGAAGTTAACATTATTATTTTTTTGAAGAAAGATTTAGTGGTTCCTCTTGATTGTCACTCTCGACTTCATTAGTGTGAGGACTAGAATTAGTGTGGGCTTGCAGAATGGCTATGTTCCTCCTTCCATTACCATCGTCTATATAGCCCTTAGGGATTAATTAATAATAATAATAATAAAAGTAATAATAATAATTATTATTATTATTACATAATTAATTATAATATTAACCATTCTAGGATTTTAAAAGAATCGATTTATTTTTTCTTAACTTAAACAGTACTTTAGAGTCTTAAAAACAATACACACGTGGTCCTATAGCGAAAAAAAAATGTTAACATGTATAATTTTTAATTTTCCCGAAGCGGCTTGGAGTTTTTATTTAGCATACTCGTCCACCATTTGGATCCGACATTTTGTTTATAAAATTTTGACACCGGATTCGTAATGAGAGACCCTAAAACATTTTATAAACATTTTATTCGGAATTTGTTAGCTCTTTGCATTTCTCCTCTATCTGCTTGTAAAACTTTAAACGCGTTTTTCTCGAAACGGCATTTTTCAAACTGAGCGGACTCATTACTTTAACACCAATGCATGAATCGACTTCTAACTTTTAGAGTAGCTTTACAAGTAGATTCTCTAGAGAAGTACGTAGCCGTTTTTTGATTTGATGTTAATTGCATTTTTTATAAACAATTTACTGCTCTTTTTTTGGCATTTTTTTTAAAAGTGCACCATCTCTACAAAAATTGATATAAAAAAATCCTACGTACTTCTCTAGCTAATAGTATATAGTTTAAAAAAAACTTTAGGTTTTTATTCCAGGTCTCACAGTTTTCCAGATATGAGTCCGTCATTTTATACGAAAAAAATATTAAAAATTTTTTTTTCATACTTAAATATGTGTTAAATGTACACTCTAAAAAGAAATTTTATTCCTTTTCCCATACTCCCAAAATAAATTGTCAAAATTAGTCTTCTTTTTCGGCCGCTGATCTAAATTCAGATATAATAATTCAAAAAAATTTTTTTTTATTTGTAGTTAGTAGTTTCAAAAATTTTTTATTTTTATTTTCACTTAATTAATGATACAATTTTAATTTGATGGATTAAGGGGTAACACCACTCTAGCAACCAAAAAAGAAGCCTAATTTTGACAATTTATTTTGAGAGTATGGAAAAATGATTAGAATTTCTTTTTAGAAGGTTCATTTAACACATATTAAAGTATGAAAAAAAATACAGGTAATGTCCAGCGAAGTGTTTTCGGAAAGGTGCTCCGCAGGTGAACTAATTTCTGGGAAACTGTGAGAGCTGGACCAAAAACCCAAAGTTTTTTTTAAACTATATATAATATTAGCTAGAGAATTACCAGGGTGTTTTTTTATATCAATTTTTGTAGAAATGGTGCACTTTTTTAAAAAAATATGCATTTTTTGTAATTAACATTTTTTGCAGAAAATGAAATCGATTCATGCATTGGTGTTAAAGTAATCGGTCCGCCCAGTTTGAAAAAAGCCGTTTTGAGAAAAACGCATTTAAAGATTTACAAGCAGATAGAGGAGAGATGCAAAGTGGTACTAAATCCCGAATAAAATGCTCATAAAATGGGCCAAATTCTGTTATACTCATGGATTTTTGGGGTTTACGATTACTGATTACGAACTCGGTGTCAAAAATTTAATTAAAAAAATGGCAGATCCAATATGGCGGACTCCGAGGCGCTTCGGGAAAATTGAAAATAAAACATGTTAAAATTTTTTTTTCGCTATAGGACCAAGTTAATAAACATTAAATAACATTAAATAAACTCATTTGAAACGATAAAATTTTAGGTCTTGAAGTTAGGGGAATTACAATGATTTTTTTGTACTTAGGGGTTGATTTTGAGGGTGAACCTAGAGGGTTAGGTGGATGAAACTATTTTAGGCTTCTTTGGACATTAAATGGACCCATTCGGAACGATAAAATTTTAGGTCTAGAAGTTAGGGGAATTATAATGATTTCTTTTTTGTATTTAGGGGTTGATTTTGAAGGTGAACCTAGGGGTTTAGGTAGATGAAACTATTTTGAGCTTCCTTAAGAATTAAACAGAGCTATTTAAAAGAATAAAATTTTAGCTCTTGAAGTTTGTGGAATTGTTATGATTTTTTTTTGTACTTACGGGTTGATTTGAGACTAATCCTAATTTTGGAAGGGGGTTGATTATTGTTTTGTGTGTCTTTTGACATCGAATGGAACCATTTAGAGCAATCAGATTTTACGTCTCATGGTTTCTACAAAAAAATAACTTTTCGTTTGACGTAAACGTTTGAAACTTCAGTTTCATAATTAAAAGACAACATTACAAATAGATTCGTAATGTACGAAAGTCAAAATGGCGCCTTATTATGAAATACTTAAAAACTCGTATTTTCTATTCTTTTCGTCTTGAAATCTTCAAATTTGGAAAAAAATCAATTATATACATTTTCGGAAACAAAATTTAGTGTTTCTTAAAAGTAACAATTTTCTAGAAAACAAAAAGCATAAAAAATACGAGTTTCTGAGTATTTCTTAAGGTGCCATTTTGAATTTTTCAAAATTTTAACTCGTTAATTGACACCTGAAAAGTTGTGGTCGAGAAACCAAGAAATAATGAGTTTAAAAAAAAATTTGGATGGACATCCTGAATTTTTCCAAAATTTTGAGTTTTCAATGTCATCACATGTTTTCCAATAAATAAATCTGCCTCTTGTATGAATTTGACGAGATTTTGTTATTAATTGGGGAAATTGAAATTTTGGTTCAAATTTCTGGGCCCGCCATTTTGTAAATTTAAAAAACAAAATGTTTTTTGAATTTCTAGGTCTCTATTGTAGCGGCAAGTTCTTGCAGATATTTATATTGGCAAAGAACAGCTTTAGAATACCTTCTTGTAAAAGAAACATATTTAGCTACAGTCTTGACAACTTTGGTTGCCAGAGATATTGCTACAAAACTGTACGCCATGAATAATAAGGTAAAAATTCTATTTTAATTTATTCCTGTTTCATAAATAATAAAATAATAATAAAACAAATAATAATAAAATTTTCAGATTGTTACAGATAAGGGTTCACACTTGGATATACGACTTCCAACAATTAGTGCTGGTTTAGGAATTTCTGGTGAATACAGGAGTCCAAGAACATCTAGACAAGCTTTGATTCGTCGAAAAGAATCTCAATCAGCTTCCAATCATGGTCTGTAAAACTATAAATTAAAAAACTATAAAAACTATAAAACTATAAACATTTGGTTTATGAGAGAAGTAATTTGAAGGAAAATCTTCTTCATGAGCTCAAAATTCTGATTAAACATCCCTTTTTTATATAATTATAATATCCTAATTACAATTTTATATAATTATAATTTTTTCCAGCTGGTACGAAGCCAAAAGAACGCCCAGTTAATAACTTGACTAAAATAGGTGCTCCCAATATGGAGCCATTGCCAGAATTGCCATCATGCGACGATTTGGCTTCAAGTGGTGTTGAAAGTTGGTTGGATTCTTCAAGCAAATATCACAGCTGCGAAATTGTGGACGAAGAATAAATATAACAAAAAGAAAATAAATAAAAATGTTATGTTTTAAATGCAAATTTTGTTTAGGAAGATGTTTGTGATTCTGACATTGATATTGTGAATATTTTGATAACGAAATCAAATGACGAGAATTGGACTGGAAAGAACGATAAGTTAAGCTTTTTACAATGTAGTTTCAATAAATAATGACGCTGCTTTTATTAAATATATCATATTAACTCCTCTTCCTCCTTCCAGAAAAGAAAAAGTTTTTTTCTGTTTTTTTTTTAATCTAAAAAACATGACTATAGTCATGTTAACTCAAAAACATGTTTAATTTCCCCTTAAAAAAGAAAGTAAATTTTCCTGTCATGACAATGGATATAGTTATATTCTTTAGTCTGAAAATCCATTTACTCCACAAAACCATTCACACATTTAGCACATCAGCTTAATGCATTATGGGAGTGCCAATCGCAAACACGCTACAAATTGCGTTCCTTTGTGGCCTGAATACAAAATGAAGCTGTAAAATGAAAATAGAACACACAATTAAAAAGAAAATTAATAATTTCCTGGCTGAGAAGCAAATAATAGGTGGAATTTTCATTTATTAGATTAGATTGGCTCTGTTTCATAGTCAAAATCCTCTTTACGTATTCGGGATAATTATTCGTCCTCTAAATCCTCTGATGGTTTATGTAAATCGGATTAGTGATGTAAGGGTCGCTATTATGGAAATAACAATGTTACCCCTACAGGATTTGATAGCCACATGCATGTGTCTGGCGTAAACACTTATCTTCTCCATGTTCATGTGTCATTCATTGTTTATGGTCTCTGGCCAAGGATAATAGCCATATGTATGTCTTTTGCATGAATTTAATTAAACTTTGATAAAGTAAAGATGTCAAGACATGAGGATATAAACTTTTAAATTTCTTAAAAGTTTAATCAATTTTA
The DNA here is from genome assembly GCA_900474275.1 of Synergus japonicus. Lineage (NCBI taxonomy): Eukaryota > Metazoa > Arthropoda > Insecta > Hymenoptera > Cynipidae > Synergus > Synergus japonicus. Next base: position 38,242 of record UCOH01012142.1, read on the forward strand.
TAATCAGTTTTTTAATCAATTTTTATAATTCTCTGAAACTGAGAAACCTCTGCATATTTAAGGACATGTATTGGGCAAATATTGGGGGAATTACATATTTTTTAGAAAATTTATAATTACCATTAGCTATTAGTGACAAGCATTGAATTTTCAGTGTTTAAAACATTCGTGTTTTACTTCGCGTGACTCTGAATTGTCTCTGGTATGTTAAAATTAGCTAAGTAACGGAAACTCTCGAGTGGCCGGATGTTTGACTCGAGTGCTCTTTGCTTCATTGTCTTAGAGCAGTGAAAGTAGGAAACAAGTAAAAAGGCTGAAAAGAGGGTTGTGACATTTTAAAATTCTAATGGGTGACATAACTCAAGTCTGAAGGGGCGAAAAGTCAGTCTGACAATAGCATCATCAAAGTGGGTCGAACCATCTTCGCAAAAAAAAGTTCAAGGAGATGAATAACAATAAAATACAATTATTTATGAATTGATTTAATGAACTGCTTACGTTCATTAGCTTTCATCAAGGTTTTCACATAGTTTTGTTTTCTGATTTTGATTTTTATCCAAGCAAATTGCAATTCTGTGTAGATCCAATTCCATCAAGTAAGTAAAACATTCAATTCCATGAACTAACTAAAAGATGCCATTCCATCAAGCAACTGAAAAACTGCAGACCTTGTAGCTTAAAAAAACAATAACAAATATCATCGAGTCAACCTTAGCCCCTTATCACTTCTTGTCATCTGACGTGCCTCCTGAAAGAATTACAACCCCAATAAAAAGTCCCATATCCCATCAGTCTAAGAATTCCCCATCCTTGTTTCGTCTACCCCCAACCCCCAACAAATTCCACGCGTCTCTTGGAATGTCTGAAAATAAGAGGGTTGCGATTCGGCATCCCGAGTTGGGTGCTGCCACCTGCTCGGAGGGCGTGGCGCTAGCTCTACTGAGCTTAGTTCAACGAAAGCTTCGGGCCGGGAAGCTTCGAGTGCTAAGGTCGCTCTATCCTTCACGAAATCTCGCGTGACTACCTGGAGATAAGTTAAGGAAAAAAAACAGCAAATTAAAACGAGGCCAGTTTTACTTAGAAAAAAATCAAGTGGGGCGAAAAACAGAAGTGTATTAATAAATAAATAAAACAAAGCTCTAATAATCCGAGTAATAATATCCAGAGTAAACAAAAGCCCAATCATCACATGAATGGACCAGTTGACATGAAATCCAGTGCCTTATTTCCAAGACCCTGGGATTTCGGAATGACCTCAAGGATCTCTGCAGTTGGCGCTTAGAAACCCCTATTCAGGGGTGGAAATGTAGAAGTGGAGAGGGGAGGGTATATATTTTTTTCTAGTTTATTTGTACTAGTCAAATACGTGACCATGGCGCCCGATGTGGGAGGTAAACAGAGACAAGTTCGGGGGATGAAATCGAGCGCCACGACCGGAGGTTTCAGGTTCGCTGCCCTTGAGGTTCTTTCAGAATCGGTCATAAAGAAAAAAGCTTTCTTTTCGCATTTTCCGGAATTGGAATTTTCTTTGTGTATGGCTTCTGAGGTTTAAAGTTCGATAGTGAGGAAAACCATCAGAAGCGGGGTAAAAAGGAGACATGATCATCTTGATGTCAGTATTGACGGTGATTGTCACGGGATCAGGAAATGAGACACGAGGGAGATTTTTAGTGGGTCTAGAGACACTTATTCAGAGTCTAGTGCCGGAAAACTGTTTAGGGAAAAAAAGGGACTTCCGTTTTTTTGAGGATCTTAAAAAGGAGAGCTGTCACGTGACATGTTGTAGGTGTAGCAACATCAGGAGGTCCGAACGCTAGCAGGTGAGGACCTGTTTTATTGTTTGGGTTTCGAGTACAAATTTGTAGTTTGAAAATATTGTTACTCAATTACATTTAGCGAAACTAGATTAATTCGAATATATTTTCTTAAAATTGTGTGGAGAAACGTGTAATTGCTGTTTACGTTTATAAACGAAAATATAAAAGTCAATTCTATCATCTATAAGTAAACATAAAAGTAATTTAGCTAAAGTTTATATTTTCGTTTATAAATGTTCTAAATGAGAATGAACACATTATCTAGTCAATAATTTCAAGAGAAATAATCATAATTCAAAAGAAATTAGACCTTTTCGTTTATAAACATTGAAAAATGGAGTTACATTAATGCAGAAAACTGTTTATAATGAAGAGTGGAATTTTAATATAATTAATGTTATTAAATAGAATTAGTTGTTTGTGTAGAAAATTTATTGGTACAGTTAAAAAATAACTGTAGATTTTTAATACTAGATCATATTATTGTACATTATATGGACTGAAAAGAAATACTTTGCTGGTCCAATAATAATGTATGAACTCGAAAATTTTCCTTGTTGGCGTAATTAATTAAAAAATTTTATAAGCGCCAGTAGAAAAACAAAGACTAGAGTAGCAAGCACTTCTTGTATTTTAATTGATTTTAAAAATAGCTTTTTAATACCTGAAATGAAATTTATTTTACTTTGAAAGTAAATAATTTTCTTAAAATAACATCCTAAAAAAATATTATCTCAAAAGATCCATACATGAAAATATTAAAATTTAATATTCCACAATCAAAGCCCGCGAAGTTCGAACCTAATCCAATGCTTACTCCAATTGAATTGAATTTAAGTTTGAAAACATTTTTTGAGTATAAACTAATTTTCTAAATAAACTTGAAGCTTTTAAATTCAATGAAAATCTTGGAAATATTTCTTTGTCATAATTTTATAAGAAATATAATTTTTCGATGGCAAATATGATATGCTAATTTAAATTTAAATCAAATACACAGTAGTATTTCAATATATATATATATATATAGAAATATTTACTTAAAATCTGATATTCGAAAGAAGAACAAGAATGATTCTGCTTCGATATTGACTTTCAATTATTGACTACACAGTTTCAATTCCTGCCTAGATTTCAGCGACGAGCATCACCGACAATTAGGAAATTCAATTTCAAGATCGTCACCATGAATGCTCTCGATCTTTTTTTCTCTCAAGTTCCGTAGTTCGTCACCGATGAACGAAATTAAATATTTTAGGTGTCGGTTTATTTATTGAAAATGTAGAATCATTCAAACTTCAAAAATCAGCTCAGAAAAACATTGATTTGATTTTATTTGTATTTAATCTTTAACTAATTGAATCCTTCTTTATTAATGAAATTATTTCTTGTTGACCTCTTATATTTTTTGAAAATCGGAACATTATATAATAATAATAATGAAATAGCAGACCAAAATTATTAATTATAAATATCTTACTTTTTACAACTTGATGGAATTCAAAAACCAATAAAATTTTTCGCTGATTTATATTTAGAGAGCTGGTTTGAAATAATAACGTATGCGAGATTTTAAGGACATTTTGTTACATCAATTTTTTTAGAGAGTAATTTTAAGAGGGTTCTAGGAATTTTAATGTTTTTTGACAATTTTCAAGTGATTTTTTCGATTTCGTGGAATTTTAAGGTATTGTAGGATATTTTTAGGAATTTTAAGGGAATTCACGAAATTTTAAGAGATTTTTAAAGATTCTAAGAGATTTGAAGGGATTTTAAATGATTCTAAGGGATTTTCAATTTTTTGGAATTTTTATGAATATTGAGAGGTTCCCAAGAACTTTAAGAGTTTCCGACGAATTTTAAGTGATTTTCTAATGTTTTCGTGAAATTTCGAGGAATTTTAAGGGAATTCAAAAGATTTTTGTGATTCTTAAAAGATTTTGTGGAATTTAATGATGAGATTTCAAATAATTTTAATCAATTTTAAAGGATATAAAAGGACTTTGAATTTCATGGTAGATTTCTTAGAATTTTATGATTTTTTTGGGAATTTTAAAAGGTTTTGGGAGTTTTAAGAGATTTTAAGGAATTTTAAATCTTGTGAATTTTCGAGGAATTTTAAGAATGTTGTAAATAAAATTTCCTGGAATTTAAAAAAAAAGTAAAGAAATTTGAATAGTTTAAAAAATATTTTATGGCATTTTAAAAAATTTTGTGAAATTTTATCAGATTTGTAAAAATTTTAAGGGATTTTCTGATTTTAAAGATATTTTATATAGAATTTTAAGGATTTCATCTAATTTAATCAGATTTCTAATAATATTAATAAATTTTAAAGGACTTCAAGGAACTTTAAATGTCATCGTAGAATTTAAAGAATTTGAAGAAGTTTCTGGGAATTTGAAAAAGTTTTGACGAATTTTAAAAGATTTCAAGAGAATTTTATGAGTTTAAAAATATTGTATAGAGTTTAAAGGATTTTAAACATTTTCAGATAATTTTAGTGATTCTTCTAAATTTTAAAAGATTTCTAAGGATTTATAAGAGATTTTTACGAATTTAAAAATATTTTATGGAATTTTATGGATTTCATCTAATTTAATCAGATTTCTAATCATATTAATAAATTTTAAAGGACTTCAAGAAACTTTAAATGTCATCGTAGAATTTTAAGAATTTAAAGAAGTTTCTGGAAATTTTAAGAAGTTTTGACGAGTTTTAAAAGATTTCAAGAGATTTTTGTGAGTTTTAAAATATTTTTTTGTCAGATAATTTTAGTGATTTTTCTAACTTTTAAAAATTTCGTATAATTTTAAAGGATTTCACAAAATTGCTAAGATTTCTAAGGATTTTTAAGAGATTTTAAATGTTAAATAATTCCAAAAAGTATTTAGAAATTTTTGCGAATTTTAACTTGGTTTCCAAGAGATTTATGATTTTAATTATTTTTATGTATTTTTAAGGGAGACATTTCGTGAAACTACATTTTTAGAGAAAAGATCATTTAATCACTTCATCACTTTTTTAACGAGTAGTGGTTTTAAATTGCCAAATTCCAGTTTCCCTTTGCCTCATTCACATTTTTTTTTAGTTCCATAATTTTGCCCCTGACGTGGCTAGTAATAATTAAAGACCTGTTTGAAAATCCGTCGAGTACTAAAAACAGAGCAACTTACTCTCCAATTTCGTAACTGAACAATATTTCTCATTTAAGGGTGGCAAAGTTGATAACTGAGGTCTGGCAGAGTAAAAAAAATCTTCTCGTGTGTCATAATTAGAGTACAAGCTGGTAACTCCATGATGAAGGGGGAAACTTTACAACTCCTGATTCCGTTTAATATTACCAGGTGTGTAAAAGGAGACCAGTATACAGGATATTCTACAACAATAAATTTCCCTTTCCTATTTCTCTTTTATTTTCTAGACCAATAAACTATCATTCTGCAGAATAATGTCTAGTGCACGAAGTAATTCTTCAGAAATTTAATATTCCATTAATTTTCAAACGAAAATTAAAAAATTAAATAAAAAAATTTATTAAAAATATTATTTATTAAATATTTTTTTTAAAAATCCTACGTAAAAAAAATCATATGTAAAAAAATCCTGTGTTGAAAAGGTATAGCTCTCAATTCAGTCCAGGAGGAAATAACTAAAATCCAGAAATGGGTTAATTGAATTTTTATTTTAACAGTCCTTTGTTTATTTGTTTATTGATTTTTCTCTTAACTTTGGTGTTTCAGGCGCAGCAGCAAGTGGTGTAGGTTGAAGCTCAGTGAAAATTGACATTCCGGTAATGTAAATATAATTGAGAAGGTGCGGTTCTAGAAATCAACGAAAGTTCGCGAAATATCAAACACCTGGCTAATTAATTAATTTCTTCTTGCCACTGTACATTTGTAAATTCATGTAAAAAGAAAATTGCCTATTCATTAAGTCAATTGCAATGATTTTGCACGAAGTGGTGTTTTTTTGGGAACACGCCTTGGTACCAATAACTTCAGCGTTTCTACAATCGACACTGCATTTCCACAAAAGACTGAGATGTACCATTCCATATTCCGAGCAACATATCGCTTATCCTCCATAAGGTAAGATTGTATTTTTATTTATTAATCAATTATTAAATAGTCATCTAAGTGTCTAATTATGATCTATTTGTCTAATGGTGATCTATTTATTCTCTGATGATAATGATAGAATACTTATCATTTAATGATGAGGATTCCGCATTTTTTTGTGAATACAACAAAGAAATTTTAAGAATCCTATAATTTTTTCTCGTAAAAATCAATGTCAGTTTAAATAACATATAAACTCGTGACCTGAGTCACTTTTGTGACATGGTGACTCATGGCTCTTTATGGTTCAATTTTAGTAGGTAGTGAGTACTTGACGTTTGGTGTTGTTTTTTTACATATATTATTAAATTATTAATATATATATATATATATATATATGTGTGTGTATGTGTTTGTGTGTGTGTGTGTGTTTGTGTGTGTGTGTGTGTGTGTGCGTTATATTGCTATTGCAAACACATGGCAGGTAATAAAACTCAACTTGAGTATTATGATATAACGTGATAGAACGTTCAAATTAGGACACATATCGATTCTCGATAATTCGCAGGATGTAAAAGATGTTTATCCCAAATATAAAGATTTTTATACTTGAAAATAATAAATCGTTAATACTTCAATTACAATTACGATTTTTTCCGTCAGTAAAAACATTTATTTTATCAGGGAAAATTTTATATAAAATTTTATATTTGATTTCCAAATAAATTATCAAATATTTGAATGATTAAAGTTTGAACCCTTTAGGAATATTTTGAATCTCTATGGAAATCATAAGCCATCAGATATTTCACCCCCAGAGATGTTGACATAATTTATTAAGGATCTTCGCCCCTATTTTCTCGTTCAAAAAATTTAATCTTCATCTTCTTTTCCACCCTAAATTGTAACCTGATTCAGTACAAGCTGCTGTGAGTGGCACTCATTTAACCCGAGGAATTTAATGGAAAGCCGTGGGTCATAATTCATTATCATTAAATAGTTAACTTAAATAATAAGTCAATTTTCTAAATAAATAAACATATTAACACAAATCTTTTCACGTAATAAAGAAATATTCATTCTTCACTAATTAAAAGTCTTTAATGTATGTAATACATAATTGAGTGCATTTAAAAACTAATCTGGGATCACTATTTGCTTAATTGCTTTTTTAATTGAAGCCATAAAAACTGTGCTTAAAAAACGTTTAATCGTCTTAGGAAATCTTCCCAAATCGCCTTTACCTGTTGCTCTTTTAGCATACTAACAAATTCGAAAAATATTAATCAAGTTTAATTTATTTGCAAGTAATTCTCGAAATTAGATTAATCATAATTAATTTAATTAAAATAATTTTATTACGAGTTTGAATATTGATAAAATACAGAAAACAGCCTCGAATTGTGAATATTATTTTTAAATTCGCTAAAAGTAATATTCTACGTAAAATTGAACTTCAATCGATATAATCAATTAATGTAAGAAACTTCTAATTTTAAATTCAAAAGAAAGTTTCACGAGAGATTTCCTGGCAAATTTTTCCATTTTCTTCATATCCCATCAAATTCTTACATAAGGTTCAAATAACTTTTCAATCAATTTCGATATCTCTCTCAATACCTTTTGACAAAATTGAGCGATGATCTTAAACTTGGCCTTATAAATCACAGACATTCATGAAATCAGAGACATTCATGAAATCACAGACAATTCATGGAATTCTGAATTCTCAATGAGAAATGAGTCATTTCACTGAATTACGATGATTCATGAAAATAGGCTACAATCCTAGGTCACTATATTTCTCAATCCATCCATTTCCGACATTTCCATGACAAAGTGAAACGCCCTGCAAAATTTATTAGTTCAATGTTATCTTGACCTGTGATAAACTACATTTTAGCTTATTCTCTGATTTGGCACTAATCTACAAAATGCCATCTTTTACTTTAATAAAGTAACTCACAGAAAATCTTTTATGCATAAATTACACCTTTTGACAGTTGAGCTTCCCTTTAACAATGTTTACAGCACATTGAAAGTTAATTCTTTAGTATCCGGATTTAGGATTTTTAAAAGATTTCGTAGAATTTGAATATATTTTAGGATATTTGTAGGAATTTTAACAGAATTCATGTAAGAGATTTTTTAAGGCTAAGGAATTTTAAGGGTTTTGAAATTTTTATTATCTTGAGAGGTTTCTAAGAACTTTAGGAGATTCCAACGAATTTTAAGCGATCTTCTAATGTTTTCATGAAATTTCGAGAAATTTTAAGGGAATTCAAAAGATTTAAAAGGACTTTGAATTTTATGATAGAATTCAAAGAATTTCAAGAGGTTTTTACGAATTTTAAATGATGTCAAAGATTTTCATGATATTTTAAGTGATTTGAAAATGTTTTTGGGTGTTTTAAGAGATTTTTAGGAATTTTAAATCTTGTTAGTTTCGAGGAATATTAAGAAATTTCAAAAGGTTTCAGGGAATTTTAAGGGACTTTAAGAAATTTTAAATGTTGTAAATCAAATTTCCTGGTATTTAAAAAAAAGATTTGAATAATTTAAAAAATATTTTATGGCATTTAAAAAAATTTTATGAAATTTTATGAGATTTCTAATAATATTAATAAAGTTTAAAGGATTTCAAGGAACTTTAAATGTCATCGTAGAATTTAAAGAATTTAAAAAAATTTCTGGCAAGGATTTTAAACTATGTCAGATAGTTTTTTTGATTTTTCTAACTTTTAAAAATTTCGTATAATTTTTAAGGGTTTCATAGAATTTGCTAAGACTTTTAAGGATTTTTAAGAAATTTTTATGAATTTTAAAATATTTTATGGAGTTTAAAAGGATTTTAAACTTTGTCAGATAATTTTATTGATTTTTTTAACTTTTAAAAATTTCGTAGAATTGTTTTTTTAGGATTTCACGAAATTTGCTAAGATTTCTAAGGGATTTCATGAAATTTTAAGGGATTTGAAAAGGTTTTTAGTTGTGATTTTAAATCTTATGAAGTTTCGATGAATTTTAAGAAATTTCAAAAAGTTTCAGGGATTTTTTAAGGGATTTGGAGCAATTTTAAATGTTTTAAATAAAATTTCCTGGATTTAAAAAAAAAATTTGAATATATTTTAGGATATTTGTAGGAATTTTAACAGAATTCATGTAAGAGATTTTTTAAGGCTAAGGAATTTTAAGGGTTTTGAAATTTTTATTATCTTGAGAGGTTTCTAAGAACTTTAGGAGATTCCAACGAATTTTAAGCGATCTTATTCATAAAAAGAGATTTGAATAATTTAAAGAATATTTTATGGCATTTAAAAAAATTTTGTGAAATTTTTTCATAAATTACATTTTTTGATAAACTATATTTTAGTAATAAACTACATTTTAGCTTAATCTCTGATTTGGAACTAATCTACAAAATTTCATCTTTTACTTTATTAAAATAACTCACAGAAATGCTTTTATGCATAAATTACACATTTTGACAGTTGAGCTTCCCTTTTATAATGAAAGACACTGTTTACAGCACATTGAAAGTTAATTCTTTACTTTCCGGGTAGAAAATCTAAAGTAAACAATTTTCCGCCCTTTTGAGATTAACAATTTCCTATAGAAAGTTTCAAACCTACGTTTCGCTGACGCGAAACGCACCATTTAACTGCTGCAAATGAACGAGGGTAATTGGAAAGTGCTTTCATGCGGTATGTCTCTGCAAAAGGAACTTTATACAACTTTATATATATATATGTTAATTCATTAATCTTATGATTTTTATAGAACAGCAAAAAAAAGTCAGACCTTAGTTCATTAAAAAAAATGACTACTAGAAAGATGAATCCAATCTAAAATATTTATTTTCGATTTATTAGTATTTTATAATTTTTATATTAATTAATTATAGTAATTTCCAGTCATGATGACAAAAGACAGGGAGAGAAAATAAATTAAGTAAATTAAGTCATTCTTATGTAGACGCAACTTCATGTCTGACTACAGACAGGGTTTTCCACTTACAATTAGAAAATATCCTGAAATATACTAATGTAAATAATATAATAAATATAAATATTTTGAAAGTTACCAAATACTTTCGACTTTTTGTATTTTTATAATAATAATAATAATAATAAACATACAAAAAGTCAATGTATTATCCATGGATATTTTAACCCCCCTCCCCCCAGAAATATTTTTCTGTATCCGCCTCTGATGATTATTTTTAGTATTTTTTTTCCTATTTTTTTTATTTATTTCTTTATGTCAGATATACAATGTCAAAAGTCTCGGGGTGGGGGGGTTTTAACCCCCTAAACCCTCCCCCTGGATCCACCCTTGATAATCATTAAAAAATTGGACAACTTTTTAATTGTCAGATTTCAAAATGAAAAACAACTTAAATTATTGTGTAGTTCATTACATTAATATCAATAGTGGTGAAGAATATCCTAAAAAAGCTGTGTCAACCTAAATACTCAAAGATGGTAATTTATTATTAAAAGAAAGGTAAAGTTTATCCTGAAGACTTTGTACTGCTGTTGTGAATATCCGTGTTTACGGAGTTTTAACTAAGCTGAGCTTATTGTAATGAAGAAAGGGGATTTTATATAATAGTTTATTTATGTCTGACTAGAAACTTCCTTATCCACTTAAAGAGAAACGCTCCCAACTTTTTGAGATAAAGTTTATCAGTTTGTCACTGTAGAAAGTAATTTATATTCTTTTTTTTTCTTTGTAATTTATATTATTTCTGCTTTTTAATTTATTAATTTGTTACCCTCGTCCCTTAAAATTTCACGAAAACTTTCGAAATTACTTACGATTTGTTATAAAACATCTTAAAATTACTAGAAACCTCTTGAAAATCCTTAAAAATCCACAAAATAGTTAAGCTCTTAAAGTCGATGGTAAATTCTTGAAAATCTCTAAAAATTCCAAGAAATCTCTTGAACTTTCATTAGAAATTTCATCAAATTCCATGAGATCCTTAAAAATTCCATATAATCTTTTATACATCAGAAAAATCTCTTGAAATCCATTAAAATTATTTCAAATCCCAGATGTAACATGTATTTGTATATCGCGGATATTATTAAATTTTGTATGAAAAATGTGATGCAGAATGAGCGACCTTTGCTAAAATAAATAGTACACTACTGAGAAAACAGTTTCTAATTTCTCTTCGACCGAATCGTCATTTTACCTAAATTTCATTTACCAGAATTATGGAAATTCTCGCTTTCCATAATTCTGGTAAATGAAATTTAGGTAAAATGACGATTTGGTCCAAGAGAAATTAGAGAAAATTTTATTTCGAGAATTTGTAAATTCACTCAAACTATGTTTCGGAAAAATTGACTTTAGGACCAATGGAATGTCGTTCAAATAGAAAGCACGTTAAATACTGTTGTGGGCAAATAGAAATTAGAAAAAATTGATATTAGGGCAGTTGATAATTAGAAGAAATGAAAAATTGGATTTATAGGAATTAGAGAGAATTTTAATTCTGATAAATGGAGATTAGGTCCAATAATAATTCGGGTGTATAAATATTAGAGCAAATTTTGATTTGGTGAAATGAATTTCGGTCAAATGGTTATTATGTCAAATGAAATTTGGGTGATATTCATGCGCCTCACGTCATACCTGGAATTGGGGAAGGGAGGCATCTCAGTTACGTCCCACGTAAAAGTTGCCATTGTTCGCTGTAGCTTGATTGATTCATGACTTCCTGTATTAATTTATTTCAATCGTCATTTATCGGAATCTTGTTTTTTAGTAAGATTATTGGTCAAGCCGTTCAACAACTTCCAGTTATCTGGGACATGTATTTCTATAGATTGGCCGATTTTTATTGTCTTAGGTTCTCATCAGCGGTATATATTCATTTCCTTATTTGACGATTTGAATTTTAATCCGATGGATTATTGTCTATTATACTCGCTTATTAAGTGAATTATGTGAGACTATCTGTGTCCAGTAGGGTCGTCCTTAAGGGTATGTATTACTTACCCGCTCCCTACCTTACCAACATTTTATTCTCTGTAACGCTACGTCTACATTTAATGAGATACCACATTGAAAATTTATATATTTGAAGCTAAAACCTTAAGATACGTTAAGCTAGTCCGCACTCCAACCTAAGTTTCTTATGGAAATAATATGGGAAAAATTTTATTTGTTCTTTAGAATTTTATAACTCAGAGACAAATGAATCAAAAGCAATAATTCGCTTCATATTTTATTGGAAATCTGACGTTCTACAAAATAGGTCTCTTATCATTTTTCGCTAAATCGATTGGCTTAAGAGTTATTCGAACTCAAAGTTTAATTATTATATAATTATTAATATTATCAAGTATAATTATCAAGTAAATACTTATTTTATAAAATATATCAAATTTTCGTTGTAAAATTTTTATTCATGATCAAAAAAAAAAAATAAAATATTATTCTTGTAATTCAGATTAATATATATGATTGTTCAATTAATAAAACAAATATTTTTCTGATATTGAAGATAAAAAAATGAAAGTACAGGTGATATATGATACCATTTGGATAATTAGCCGTAATCCATTTTCATATTTTCCATATTGCAAATTTGATATATTTTATAAAATAAGTATTTAGTTAATAATTACACTTGATAATATTAATAATTATATAATAATTAAATTTTGAGCTCGAATAACTCTTAAGCCAATGGATTTAGCGAAAAATCATAAGAGACCTTTTTTGTAGAACGTCAAATTTCCAATAAAATATGAAGCGAATTATTGCTTTTGATTCATTTGTCGCTGAGTTATAAAATTCTAAAAAACCGACATTTTTTTCTGTAACGCTACGTCTGCATATATTGAGATATCTAATTGAAAATTTCTGAAATTGAAGCTAAAGCACTAAGGTAAGTTTATTTGGTCTTAAATATTGACATTTGCAAAAAAAATTTTTAGAATTTTTTTTTTATTTTTACAAAAATTTAAGACCAGATAAACATACCTTAGCATATTTTCTTTAATTTTAGAAATTTTCAATTTGATATCTCAATAAATGTAGAAGTATCGTTGCAGAGAACAAAATGTCGGTAAGGTAGGGAGGGATTGGGTAAGTCTTACATTGCCTTAAAATTCTCAGAAATATTTCAAAAATCCCAAAATTCCTTTAAAATTCTTAAAAACCTCTTGAAATTCGTTAAAAGTTGTGAAAATATCTCAAAATACTTAGAAATCCCAAAAATTCTATAAAATCCTTAAAAAATTTTTTAAAATCAGAGAAATCTATTGAAATTCCTTAAAAATTTAACTATAACTTTTTCCTAGAAACTTTCGGAAAGTCCATATCCTCTATATCCTTCAAAAATTCATTAAGAATATTAGAAATCTTATCAAATTCTATGAAATCCTTTAAAATTTCACAAGTGCTTTTTAAAGATAAGAATAGTCTCTTATAATCACTTAAAATTATTAGAAATTTCATAAAATTCCTTGAAATTCCAGGATAAAACTTAAAATTTTTTTAAATCCCATAAAACTCCTACAAACCTTTTCAAATCACTTAAAATTTCACGAAAGCCTTAGAAATATTTTAAAGCCTTTAAATCTTTTAGAATTTTTAGAAACCTCTTAAGGGCATGTATTACTTACCCGATCCCTACCTTACCGACATTTTTTTATCTGTAACGCTACGTCTACATTTATAAAGATATCAAATTAAAAATTTATAAAATTAAAGAAAATATGCTAATGTATGTTTGTCTGGTCTTAAATTTTTTTTAAATGTCAATATTTAGGACCAGACAAACGTACCTTAAAGCTTTAGCATCAAATATAGAAATTTTCAATGTAGTATCTCAATAAATGTAGACGTAGCGTTACAGAGAAAAAAATTTCATACACATTCTCATACACACGCGCGCTTGCGCTCTTCGAGACACTTGTGCGCTTCGCGACGCTTGCGCTCTTCGGGACGCTTGCGCCCTTCGAGCGCTTTACACCTATTTGTTTTTAAATTACTACAAAATGGAGTGGAATACAAAGGAAAGCTAATTTACTTAAGGTTCTATCGACCTTAAGGAGCACATTCTCATCAGGGCACTCGCGCTTCGCGCTCGGCTTTGTTTAACAATATTTTTCATGATTAAAACGAAAACTACTCATCCTGTAGAAAAATGGTTTAAGGGGAACTTGTAGATCTTTTTAAGGCCAATAATTACGTTTCTTATAATTTTCTCTGTATCTCGCGTTATTTGGCTCAAAATTTGAATTTTCGATTTTTTAAGGAAATTCAAAAAGTTATTATGCCTATCCTATAGAGTGTTCAAAAATAAACATTTTTTATCTTTAGACTTTTTTTCATATCGTGCGTTGTTTGACTTCTAATTGAAGTTTTATTTCATTTTCTTGGATTTTCAAAATATTATAAGTCTTTCAATTTTTTTTTTATCAAAAAAACTCATTAAGAAAAATTGTTCGTCTTTTTGAGTACTACGAATATCCGTCATTAGAATTTTTAAATTAAAAAAAAAAGTGGTTTCAAACATTTTGAAAATGCTCCAACTTTTTAAATTTTTATCCAAAATGGCTGGCCAACGAACTTGACCTACATTTTAGGACCCGAAAAGAGTATACCAAAGGACAATCCAATCGGTCAATTCTTTCGAAAGTTATCGTGCTAACAAACTAAAATCTACAGACAGACGGACACATTCGTAAAAACATGTTTTTCGGGTTCAGGGGGTTCCAAAACGTGGATATTTGATGAAAACTGGTGAGTAAAATTTTACACATTCTCTCTGATGAGAATGTAAAAATATCGGTAAGGTAGGGATCGGGTAAGTAATACAAAATTTCAAAACATTTAGAAGCCCTTAGAATTCTTGAGTCTCTCAAAATTGCATGAATTCTTTTAAAATTTCACAAAATATCCCAAAATTTCTTAAAATTCTACGAAATCTTTTTAAAATCCTAAAAATCTTTTAAATTTCGTAAAAATCACTTAAAAATAGTAAAATCCTCTTAAAATTCCTAGAAACCTCTTAAAAATTCCTTTTAAAAAAGTACTTCCTCTATAAAAATCTCTCTAAAATCTCGCATACATTCTACACTGAGAAAACAAAAATTGTTTGGTTGTGCCAACCACATCTTGGTTCTTTCAACAAACTTTTTGTTGAACCAAGAAAATGCATTTGAACCAACAAAATCTCAGTTTTGGTTGAATTAACAAAACTTTGGTCGGTTCAACAAAAGTTTGGTTGGCACAACCAAAAATTTTTGTTGCTTCTATAGCAACAAAATTTTTTGTTGTCCGCACCAAACATTTTTCAGATTTGAAACTATAGTTTCAGATCTAATCGGCTTTATAATGAATTAAAGTTGCCAGAAAAAAATAAAATAATCGCACTGGTTTGCTATAATGAATGAAAAAATGATAAAAATGCCATAAACTTTGAAGAAAAATCTTTTTGTATCAAATATTTCGTTGAGATTTTTTCTTTGGCTGGAGGAAAAGATAGATAATATCTCAGTCTGGAAAACCCTATGGGGTGGATTCACGCTTCCAGCTATGGTTTTACGTTTGACCCTGTATCACATAGAGTGAGTGGGTGGCGCGAGCGCTTTACGAACAAGGGTATCGACCCTTTTTCCACCCAGACATGGAACCATACGAACCACGCGGTCTGTCTCGGATCACCGTACTTGCTATATAAACCCAGTGTCCGCGGATTTTATCAGACCAGATGAAGGCAAGACGAGACATGCCTCTGATGCTAGAACACTCGAATGCTGGTGTCATAAAAAGTAATGGAAGAAGTTTCAGATGGCAAAAAGAAAGGGAGTGAAGACAAACCTTTTTTGATGTCTTCGATTGAAAGATAATGCTCCTTAAAATACTGTATAAATTTTATCCTTCAGAATTGACACACAATCAGCATCTGACACTAAATAGCAGAAATTTTTATCTAAATAAATAAATAAATTGAAACGATGAAAATTTGAGAATCTGCAAAGATTATATATTATTATATCAAGTTTTTGTTAAATGAAGGTAAAATTGCAGAGACGCATGAAAGCCTCGGAATCGCGGAAAACTTTAGTTGCATTATAACCAGAGTTTCGGGAATACAAGTTCATGTGATATCTAGTTTCCGGTTCAAACTTCGGATATTACTCGCTGACTAAACGGAGAAATATAAGCATTCATGGCCTGGTTCATGTTAATTCACAGTTGTGAGAAAATTTTTGATATTCAGAAAATATAATGCATTTTACCCGGTCAATTAATTGTACTTAAATTATATTTTCTTAAATATAGTGATTAAATATATTTTAAGTACAAATGGAGGAAAGAAACTTGATATGAAGCTATATTCACTTATTTATTTAGTATTTTCATCTTTACTTTACGACTCATCTCATCTCCTTTTATCTCAGCTTTTCTTTTAACCATTTTTGTACGCGTCGACTGAAAACATGCACGGTGAATAGACCAGAGACTCAATTTGAACCGTGATACTTCCTTTGCGAGGTGATATACAGCAACAAAAAGAGAAATGCAATTTTTACAATTCATGAATCCTTTTTTATTCCTCCAAAGTTCTTTTTACATTTTCCTTTCAAAGGTACACACTTTTGAGGATTCAAAGGAGTCTAAGAGCCCTATGAATCCTAGTAGAGAATGCCTTTTGAATTCTTTATTTGCAGAAGTTATATTATGACAATTCTGAAAAGTGCAGAGTATTAAGAAATAAGTCGTCATTTCAGGGGAAATACAAATATTTATTTGAAGATACTCAATATCCAAACGACCGAGAATACTCAAATTTATGTCCAGATATATTATACCATTTCCACTTTGAACATGACTTGCGGGCTTAAAACTACTTTTCTACTATTAAATTTTCATGTTAGTGTAGCACTGAAGTTTTTTTATGGTTTATATTTCCATGTATAGGAAAAACATCTTTTATGCATTTATCTAATAAAAATCCAGGCTTTATTTTTGAAAACTTATTCCTTTCCTTCATTTTTCAAAGCCATTCTTTATTCTTAATTCTTTCTATCTTTTATTCTTTATGAAACAAGGTTTAATTTAATTTCTGAATATCTACTTTTATTTTTTTTTAATTTACTTGAAAGATGTATTTAAAACATTCTCGTTAGTATTTTTTCATCTGAGTATAAACTTAAATGAACAGAAGTTTATGCTTTTACAATAATAAGGTCAAAGTATTTAAAGCATAGCGCTTTTTATTCATTTTTCTCCAGACTCTGTCTTTTATAATGAAAGCTAACAGCAATTATAAAAGTTTGTCATTTATATTTATTCGTTCTTTATTCAAAGATGGATTTAACACCTTTTACATAAATTCTCGTATTCATTAAAAGGAAACTTGTCGATTCTATGGATGTATTTTAAATCTTATTTTAAATCTGCTTCTATTTATCCGTGAGACTAATAAATTGAGTTTCAATGCTTTTAACATCCTAAAATTCTTTTGAATTTCATCAAAATAAATTGAAAAACGTCGAAATCTCTTAAAATCCCATATAATTTCTCGAAATTCTGAGAAAATTCTTGAAACCCCCATAAAACTCCTATAAACCTTTTGAAACCCCTGAAATTTCACGAAATCTTTTTAATATCCTACAATTCATTTGAATTTCGTCAAAATAAATTGAAAAACGTCGAAATCCCTTAAAATTCTATTAAAATTCTTAGAAACCTCTTGAAATTCGTCAAAAGTTGTAAAAATATCTGAAAATTCTTAGAAATTCCTAAAAAATTCCATGAAACCCTTAAAAATTATACACAATTTTTTCAAAATCAAAGAAATATCTTGAAATCCGTAAAATTTGTATTTTAAAGAATTTAAATGTATTTTAACTGTTATTATAAAATTTTAAAGAATTCAAAGTTTCTGGAAATTTTAAGAGATTTCCACATTTTCATGAATTTGAAGTAATTTCAAAGGTTTCGTGAGATTTTAAGAAATATAAAAAGGCTTTAGGGATTTTAAGAAATTTGGAATCTTGTCGTAGAATTTCGAAACTGCAAAAGGTTTTTGAGAAAAGTTAAAAATATTTTAAGGAAAATTATTAGAAATCTCTTAAAATTCCACATAATTTCTCGAAATTCTGAGAAAATTCCTTAAACCCCCATAAAGTTCCTACAAACATTTTGAAACCCCTGCAATTTCACGAAATCCTTTTAATATCCTAAATTCTTTTGAATTTCCTCAAAATAAATTGAAAAATGTCGAAATCTCTTAAAATTCTATTAAAATTCTTAGAAACCTCTTGAAATTCGTCAAAAGTTGTGAAAATATCTCAAAATTCTTAGAAATTCCTAAAAAATTCCATGAAACCCTTAAAAATTATACACAATTTTTTCAAAATCAAAGAAATCTCTTGAAATCCGTAAAAATTTAACGATAATTTTCCTAGAAACTTTCGGAAATTTCATTTTCACTATATCCTTTAAAATTCATTAAAAATATCAGAAATCCTTTAAAATTTCACAAGAGTTTTGAAAGCTAAGAAAAATCTCTTAAAATGAGTTAAAATTATTAGCAATCTCTCTAAATCATATAAAATCCTTCGAAATTCCGAGAAACCTTTTAAAATAAAATTTTAATTTTAATTTTAATTCCTCGTAATTCCAGGACAACATTGAAAATCCTTTAAAACCATTTAAAACTCCTTATATACAAACCTTGTAGATGCATTCGAAATCTTATTCTAAACTATACGTAGGAAAGAAAATACATATGAAAAATGCCTCCGCGCGCTTCTATTTTTCCGAGAGACTAATAAATTGAGTTTCACTGGAGGATGCTGACGAAGCTTCTGAAAATTTTTTCAAGAAACTCCTCTGCAATCCTCTTTGTAAAGTGATAATACTATCTACTCGAGACACATATATAAGAACTCGTAAAACGAAGTAACCCTGGAATGAGTAGTTCAGGAAAACTTTCCCAGACTTTATGCTCTCTAAAAGATCTAAAATGCAAGTGATACTTTAAAAAAAAGTTCACTTTTTATTTCTATTCCAGCTAAAAAGATTTGCTTAATATTAAACTTATATCTCAATAAAACCTTTCGTGTTTGTCATAGAAGTTCCAGAAATAATTCATCTAACATTTTAATTGCTAACATTAAGCAAAAATATAAAATTAATGTTCGAAAAGCAATCTATTTTGATTAATTGGTCCATTGCTATTCCAAAATTATACCGTTTCTTTATCTTTATCTTTCTATCTTTTTTAGCATGATGAGGCCACGTTCTCTGTTTATTATCTTTTCTCTCGAAGGATAAAGTCGGTGGCATTATTAGCTAAACTGAAGGGCTAACCGTGGGTGGTGGGGAAGGGAGTGAAGCCAAGACTTTCAAGGATATCGATTCCATGGCATATTTCGAGTCGTCAACTAATTTACTCGGGAAGTATATCGATTTCCAGTATAGTGCATGAACTTTGTTTCTCTATGATGAACATGGGCACACCGCTTAAACTTCCTTTCCTGTCAGTAATGGGAGACGTAGCCAATCACTTAAAATCCCCCCTGTGCTAACAATTCACCAGCAAATCGGGCGGGAAATTAGTTTTAGGGTGACACTGCTCAAATACGGTCTTCCTTCTATTGCTATTTTCCTAATTTCTCTCATTTCATGCCTACAAAATATCTACAATTACAAGATAGCATATGTTATAATCTTAAAGGCTTCAATTGTTTGTAAAATATACGTAATATATATATATATATATATATATATATAT
>UCOH01012143.1:0-42302 GCA_900474275.1 Synergus japonicus
TATATATATATATATATATATATATATAATAGTATTAATATTAATATTCTGCACCTGAAAAACCTAACCTCAACATCAAAACACATCGAAATATTAAAAACGACAGTTTCTTGAATTTCAAATGTGAATCGAGGAGATGTAAATAGATAGACCGCCCGAAGTTTTCCGAAGGTAATCGTACATCTTCGGGTTTTCAAACTCAGAATGGGAGAATTTAGTGCGCGCGCAATCATTCGGCCTCCTACTTTTTTCACACGGACACACTGGTTTCAATTATGAGCGTGGGCATCTTGTTTCAGATCTGAGCACACTGCGCCGCTGTAGGAAAGCGCGTAATAATGCGTCAGAGAGAGAAGGTGCAACTGAGTATAGTTTTGTCTCTTTCTCTACAAATTAGCCTGGGCTAGAAAGTCCATTTCTATATGTCGATGAAACAAACACAGAAAAATAGCAAAATTTGTGGAATAACTTAAAATCCACTATTTTGTCCACATCTTAGCAATACGCGGTATTTGAGGCCGCAAAAATAATGTGTTCGAAGTGTCGTTTTTTTTATCGAGTTTTTTTCATTGTACGACAGGGGCTCTCTGCTTACTTCTTGGAAAAACAAATTTGTTTGGCTAAAACGAGAATTTTTACAAGTGGCGCAGCGTGGGTTACAGGGGTGTGGGTAAGCTTCACTTACATTTTGCCATGTCCCTGTCCAAGCAAAAAAGACACAAAACTTCACTTCAAGGGTGCTTCACTCACTCAAAAAAATTTTGCAAATCTCGCTATGCACTGCAAACCTCGAGCACTTACGAAAATCGTGTAAAAAAATGTTTGATAAATCGCATACAAAGTTGCTAGACCTGTTAACTGTTTCGCAGTGACGCCAAGTGACGATACTACAAAGAATAGTCGATAAGGTCGGCACTTGGCGTCGCTGCGAAATAGCTGACAGGTCTAGCAACTTTGTACGCGATTTATCAAACATTTTTTTACACGATTTTCGTAAGTGCTCGAGGTTTGCAGTGCATAGCGAGATTTGCAAAATTTTTTTGAGTGAGTGAAGCACCCTTGAAGGGAAGTTTTGTACCTTTTTTCCTTCGATAGGGACATAGCAAAACGTAAGTGAAGCTCACCCACCTCCCTGTAACCCACGTCAAGCAGAGAGCCCCTGTCGTACAACGAAAAAAACTCGATAAAAAAACGACACTTCGAACACATTATTTTTGCGGCCTCAAACATCGCGTATTGCTACGTTGTTGACAAAATGGCGGATTTGAGTGAGTCGATCTACATTAATTTTTAGTGTTTTGTAAATGCTTCAACACCGTTAATAACTTACGTTATTAATAGTAATTTCCTATACTTCTTAAGGGTGTTGGAACAAAGTTCTAATCTAAACATTCGATTTCTTCATTTTACTCAACAAATATTAAATTTAAAAACATTTTCCCTCTGAACAATTAATAAATTTTTAACTAAAATTATGCATACAGAGCCAAAACATATTTAATTCAAATAGTATTCAAGTAAAATGAAAATATTGAATTTTGACGTGAGGAGTACTTACATTTTGCCAAATCCCTATCCAAGGAAAAAAGGCACAAAACTTCACTTCAAGGGTGCTTCACTCACTCAGAAAAATTTTGCGAATCTCGCTATGGACTGCAAAACCCGAGCACTTACGAAAATCGTGTAAAAAAAGAAGTTTGAGAAATCGCGTACTACACATGTGCTAGTTACTTGAATATAATTGGCGACCCTGCGAAACAGCTGACAGGTCCAGTAACTATATTCAAGTAACTAACACATGTGTAGTACGCGATTTCTCAAACTTCTTCTTTTACACGATTTTCGTAGTGAATTTTTGTGTCTCTTTTAGTTGGACAGGGTCATGGCAAAATGTAAGTGAAGCTCACCAACACCCCTGTAACCCACGCCGCGCCACTTGTAAAAATTCTCGTTTTAGCCAAACAAATTTGTTTTTCCAAGAAATAAACAGAGAGCCCCTGTCGTACAACAAAGAAAACTCGATAAAAAAAAAAACGACACTTGAACACATTATTTTTGCGGCCTCAAATACCGCGTTTTGCTAAGATGTGGACAAAATAGTGGGTTTTAAGGCATTCCACAGATTTTGCTATTTTTCTGTGTTTTTTTCATCGACATATAGAAATAGCCTGCGGGACGCTGTAGGAAAGCGCATAATAATGCGTCAGAGAAAGAAATTGCAACTGAGTGTAGTTTTGTCTCTTTCTCGCCGAAGCTAATTGGTTGAGCTCCAATAAACTCCACCCACCGAAAATGATCTCAGCCAATTAGCTTCGGCGAGAAAAAGACAAAACTACACTCAGTTGCAACTTCACTCTCTGACGCATTATGACGCGTTTTCCTACAGCGACGATATGTTCTATATGTCAGCGTTCTATATGTCGATGGTTTGTTTACATTTTATCGTCCAATGGTGCAATAATCTTAAAAACGGATCTTTAAAGCGCGCTAATCTTGGCAATAGTTTTATAATAAAACAGAAAATGTTTGTAATATCTGAGGTTCAATGTATGTAAAATGTACATAACTGAGAGTTGAATTTCAAGATACAACTTACATTTAGAGTGCTCCAAAACTTCAAGCAAGGTTCGAATAGCAGCAACACCTGCCGAAACATCTTTTTCATTTCGGATAATATCATTGAAGTAGTTACAGATTTCTAAAATCAATACAACGTGAAAAATATATTTTGATGTTGCATATAAGTTAGTTCATCGATGCTCAGAATTTTTCGCATAACTTACCTTGTTGTTCCATATTTTAAAATTATAGAAAAGTCTTGTCAAACTTTTTAAAATTAAATATCACTAAATCCGCAGTAACTTTTTAAATTTCCCTTCATTAATCATTTATTAATAAGTATAATTGTAAAGTAAACCTGTATGATGCAATCACAGAATAATGCTACAATCACTAATAATGTCTTCTTCTTCTTCTGGTTTGTTTGTGGTGCTATATTTTTATGGTCAGGCTAGACCATGGATGAAGTCATAAAGGTGCTTTCACACCTTTTGTATTACAGTCGTCGAGTCCAGGGTTGTGAGGTGACGCGTTACTAGAGTTTTGAGTCGAGTAAGTTACCCTGGTAACGAACGGTAATATTGGTAAGTTACCGGGTAACATACCCGACGTTTGTTCTCGGCGAGAAATTATTTTTTTCTCATGTTTTTCTCTTTTCAAACTTACGTAAAGTCACGTAAAGCGTATTTCTGTCAATTTCTACTACAACGGACAAGAATAAATTATTTTGATGTTCAAAGTACAAATACTAAGCGACTGTATTATTACATCCAGCCATTTTCATTTCGAAAAACTGAGATTTAATATTACTTCAAATAGTGAGCAGTTCCTCGTGTTTAAGGCTGTTGCAGCATTTCACGAAAAAATGTAACTAAACACAGAAAAATAGCAAAATCTGTAGAATGCCTCAGTTTAAAAAATAAATTAAAAGCTCTGTAATTGAATATTCTCATAAATTCTCGATAAATTCCATCGAAATATGAAAATGGACGGCGGGACGCTGTAGGAAAGCGCGTGCTAATGCGTCAAGAGAGAAGTTGCAGCTGAGTATAGTTTTGTCTCTTTCTCGCCGAAGCTAATTTGTGGAGAGAATTTTCGGTGGGTGGAGCTTGGTGGAACTCAATCAATTAGTTTCGGCGAGAAAGAGACAAAACTACACCCCTTTGCAACTTCTTTCTCTGACGCATTAGCACGCGCTTTCCTACAGCGTCCCGCAGTTCGTTTCTATATATCAATGAGTAAATTACTGTAAAAAACAATGTAATTTACCAAGCGTATTTTACTTACCCAATCCTGTCATCGAATGAACCGAAGATAAGAAAATCCATGGTGGCGTCCCATCATTGCGCTTTGCGTTGCGTTATAATGAGAGAGAAAAAGATAGGAGTATACTTTTTTACCTCTTACTCTCATTATGACGTAACGCAAAACGCAATCGTGATGGTGCGTTTATACCTCTGTCTGACCGATCGGTGCAGGCAGAAAGTACATGAGAGTAAAGGAGATACAGAGTTATTTTTGTCCAATTTTTCATTTTCTGTCTCTTTTACTCTTATGTACCTTCTGCCTGCACCGGTCGGTCGGACAGAGGTATAAACACACCATGATGCTGCGTTTACACCTCTGTCCGCCCTACTAGGTCGGACAGAAAGTTTAAGAGAGTAAAAGAGATAGAAAATTCTTTTTGTCCAATTTTTCATTCTCTATCTCTCTTACTCTCATATACTTTCTGTCCGACCTGGTAGGGCGAACAGAGGTGTAAACAGCCCATGAGATGCCAACCTTAAAGGTCGCGTCTAGAGTTTTTAAATTCTCGGTAATTTAAAGTCTGGTAATATTACTTGTAACATCCCGGTATGTTACCAAAGCTTCGAGAATTTATGGGAGTATTCAATTATAGAGCTTTTAATTTATTTTTAAACTAATTAGATAATTTTCATGATATTATACTTAATTTTCTATCATTTGGTATATTTTTAAAGTTATTTTTATTAAAAAAATATACCAAATTATTGAAAATTAATACTTAAGCCTGTTGCAGCATTTGACGAAAAAATGTAAACAAACACAGAAAAATAGCAAAATATGTGGAATGCCTTAAAATCCGCTATTGTGTCCACATCTTAGCAATACGCGGTGTTTGAGGGCGCAAAAATAATTTTTTCAAAGTGTGGTTTTTTTTATCGATAGTTTTTCGATTGTACGTCAGAGGCTATCTGCTTATTTTCTGCAAAAACAAATTTGTTTGGCTAAAACGAGAATTTTTATAAGTTTTGTGACGCGGGTTGAGGGGTGCGGGTGAGCAGTACTTAGATTTTGCCATGTCCCGGTCCAAGCAAAAAAAACACAAAACTTCACTTCAAGGGTGCTTCACTCACTCAGAAAAATTTTACGAATTTCGCTATGCACTGCAAAACCCGAGCAGTTACGAAAATCGTGTAAAAAAAATGTTTAATAAATTGCGTACTAGACCTATACTAGTTACTTGACTAGCTACTAGACCTGTCAGCTGTTTGGCAGCGACCTCATTGTCGATTACTACAAAGTATGGTCGGTAAGGCCGGTCACATGCACTTTTCGCATCAAAGTATGGTCGGTCTTACCGACCATACTTTGAGTGCATTTTGTAGTAATCGTCAATGAGGTCGCTGCGAAACAGCTGACAGGTCCAGTAACTAGTCAAATAACTAGTATAGGTCTAGTACGCGAATTATCAAACTTATTTTTCTACACGATTTTTGTAAGTGCTCGGGTTTTGCAGTGCATAGCGAAATTCGCAAAATTTTTCTGAGTGAGTGAAGCACTCTTGAAGCGTAATTTTGTGCCTTTTTTGCTTGGACAGGGACTTGGCAAAATGTAAGTACCAGATGTAAGCAAACAGCGGTGGTGAACATATTTAGCTACAATAGAAACGTCATGCTTTTTATTGTGTGAGTTCGACACCTTTCTACATAAATCAGTGCACATAGTCAGTTTTTTTATACAACAACATAAATTTTTCCTTGATTAATCATGTGTAGTTTTGTGCCAGAAAAGGAGCATTTGTGGGAAGCTCTACTTTTTTGCTTCAATTTGAAGAAATCGGCTGCCGAATCACATCGAATGCTTGTGGAGGCCTATGGTGACAGTACTTTATCGGAAACAACTTGCAGAGACTAGTTTCGTCGGTTCAAAGACGGTTATTTTGACTTGAGTGACAAGAAGCGTGAAAATCGACCCAAAAAAGTTGAGGACCATGAATTACAGGCTCTTTTGGATGAGGACGATACACAAACACAAAAAATGCTTGCCGAACAATTAAGTGTTACTCAACCGGTCATTTCCATGCGTTTACATGCCATGGGAAAGATCCAAAAAATGGGAAAGACATGAGAAGCTGATTTTTCTTCACGACAACGCCCCATCGCACAAGTCAAAAATGGTTCAAAACTACTTGAAAACACTCAACTGGGAGGTGCTACCTCATCCCGCTTATTCACCAGACCTGGCCCCTTCTGATTACCATCTGTTTTCGTTGATGGGTCACGCGCTCGCTGAACAACACTTTGATTCGTACGAAGACGTCGGAAAATGGCTTGACGAGTGGTTTGCATCGAAAGATAAAGACTTTTTTTGGCGTGGTATACACAAATTGCCTGAGAGATGGGGAAAATGTATAGCAAGCAGATAGCCCCTGTCGTACAATCGAAAAACTATCAATAAAAAAAACGACACTTAGAAAATATTATTTTTGCGGCCTCAAACACCGCGTATTGCTAAGATGTGGACACAATGGCGGATTTGAATGAGTCTACATTAATTTTTAGTGGAATTTGAAAATTCCTCATGTAGAAAAACTCAGATCCCAGGGACGCGACTAGCACGGGGTTCTGGGTGTCAGAACACCCAGCCAGTAATTCGAGTTTTCCTACTTGAAATATGCATGGTTGTCTGAATTATTAGATGGACAATACAATTCCACAATAAACGCACTTTTTGAGTGTTTTTAATCTGTTCTTTTTGTTTTTTTTATTTATTTTTAATGTGCAGGGTGGCTCCCGACACCTACTGTTTTGAGATACTTGTTGCGCGCCTGTCTAATTCTGTCAACTTATCTGATGCATTTTCAAATACCCTCTCAATGGCAAGAGAGGGAAAATTCCTATGTTTTTGATAGCAACAAATAGAAAGAAGAAATTAATAAGGGGCGTTTGATCATCAGTTTTTCAAAAACTCACTTTTATAGTCCCAAAATAGTGTGTAATTATTTCCTGTCAGAAACGGCGTACATTTTGACTTCCATGATGGAAGAAACTAAATATTGATTCCTGCTAGAGATATTCTACAATTGACTGTAATATGACGCGCGATTCAAAATCGAATTAAATTGACCAATGGGAAAATTTCTCTAGCAGGCAGTCAACACGAGCTGCGCGCGCAGGGTGCCCTCTTTGAGAGCACTGTTGCAGCTGTCAATATTTAGTTTCTTCCATCGTGGAAGTCAAAATGTCCGCCGTTTCTGACAAGAAATAATTACACGCTATTTTGGGACTATAAAAGTGAGTTTTCGAAGAACTGATCATCAAGCGCCCTTTATTCATTTCTTCTCTGTATTTTTTTATATCAAAAACCTCTAAATTTTTTCTCTTTTGACTTTGGCTCGAAAATTCAAATCCACCTGATAGATTTGTGTTTTTCTACAGATTTTAACATTTTTTTTTGACAATTTTTACTTTCAGATTCCATCGCCCTTAAACACGAGGAACTGCTCACTATTTGAAGTAATATTAAATCTCAGTTTTTTTAAATGGAAATGGGTGGATGTAATAAGACAGTCGCTTTGTATTTGTATTTGGAAGATCAAAATACTTTAGTCTTGTCCGTTGTAGTATTTAAAAACTCTAGTAACGTCCCTTGATTGCATTTTGCGTTTCTTCAAAATGAGAGAGAAAAAGATAGAAGTATACTTTTTTCTCTTTTACTCTCATTATGACGCAAGGCAAAACGCAATCATGGGGTGTCGCCCTAAGAGAGATGGAGAATGAAAAATTGGACAAAAATATCTCTCTATCTCTTTTGCTCAAATCCGCCATTTTGTCCACATCTTAGCAATACGCGGTGTTTGAGGCCGCAAAAATAATGTGTTTGAGGGTACCGTCCTATGGCTGCAGAAAACGCAAAGCAGAAATCAGAAAATCATTAGAGTAAAAGAGAGAGAAAATCTGCCTGTCTCTTTCACTCATATAATTTTCTGCTTTCTGCTTTGCGTTTTCTGCTACCACTAGAACATCACACCGCGTTTCGCGCGCCTATGTTTCCTTCATGTTACACGATGTTAAGCACTTTTGACGATCCCACGTGACCATCTCTCAACCTATCAGATCACGAATAAAACCCCCCACCATGTGGGGGGTTTATTCGTGATCTGATCTTATTCGTGAGTTTATTTGTATTTTAAAATATCCATTTCCGTTGAAAAAGAAGAAATATAACCTCAAGATACCATAACTAATAAGTGTGGACCAATATTTGATGATTTGTATTTTAAAATATCCATCTCCGTTAATAAATAACAAACATAACTTCAAAATACCCTAACTAATAAGTTAGGACCTATATTTGATGATTTGTATTTTAACATATCCATTTCCGTTAATAAACACCAAAAATAACTTCAAAACACCCTGATTAAAACTTATTAAAACTTATAACGCATTAAATACAAAATAAATATTTACAGAACGTTGGAAAAGGCAAAAATGCATCAATTCCTCCAGAAATAGCAGAGTATTTGGATCTTCCTGATGCTAAAGGTTATACAGGGCATTCGTTCAGATCAAGTTCCAATTACTGATAAACATAATAAAACAATCACAAAACATGTTTTTACAAATAAAAATATCAATATGGTACAATGTAAAGCTCCAAGTTCATCTTGCCATGCTGCTTCAACATCGAAGTTTACGCAAATGAAAACGGAAGAGTTAACAAATATAACTCAGGAAGAATTAGATGAAGTTGCCTCAAATGATTTTTATATGAAAGGCAGTGACTATCTAATAAGTTTGTCTCATTCCACATTTTCCACACATTTTACCCGGATAATGTGCGAGAATGAGACAAACTTATGGGATAGTAACATGGTAGAGTGAGAAGAAGGACATTTTCCTAAAAGTCATAAGTTTGTACGTTATTTGGCCGTTTTTGCGGTTATCAACACAAATCAAACGGTCAAATAACCTACAAATTTATGACATTTTATTTGATATTCAAAAATTAAAAGTATATCAAGAGACAAGTGGGTACTCAAAATAAGCGGAAATTAATTGTTCACTTATGAAATATACTTATTAATAAATTTATGACATACTTACGCTGAAAAATTGTTTTTATTTTAATAATAATAAGGAGACCGAACTCCCTTTCGCAACCTGGAAACAAAAACTAGATCATAAGTCTTTAGAAGAACTTTGTTTGAGTGCGCATGTGCGCAGTTGTCCTCTTCTTATTCATGGGAAACTGTGCAAGTGAGAAAGTTTTTAAAATTGTCATAAGATAGAGAGGTTATGTTCGTATGTTATGCGATTTCGCGATTTCATGCGGTAGCGGTGTATGACAAAATTTAGATTTTTATAGTGATATAAAAAGAGTTGATTAAGTATAAAAGTGGTAAGTATGTAGAATATTATTAAATTTTTTTTTATCTTGAAATGTTGAAGTTCTAATAAATCTTTGTTATTATTTCGTTATTATCATACGTTGAAATAAATTTAGTGAATACTTTTTTTTCTATCACTTCCAAATATATTTTTTGTGATAAAAAACTTACATAATGAAAAAAATATCGACCTAGATGTCCAAGATCCAAAATGTAAACCTACCCCCCACCATGTGGCCAGTGACGTCACATTGCACAGCCTAATAAACGGCACCATGGTAGGTATTGATTGGTCCACAGTTCCAGTTGGACATAATCTCAATTGGCCACAAAAGCATTAGATTTTATATCACAGATGATTACTAGACTAGATAAGATACACATAGAGAAAATTGAAATTGTTGTGTCAAAAATTAGCGGCAGAGAGCAATGAAGATATATTCCGCTGTCTGCCCGCCCAGTTTAAATCTTGTTTTTAATTCTTGTATATATGTGTTAAAAGTAAGGTTATCCTCAATGTAAACAAAAGTGCAATTTATTTCAAAATCAAATTCAAAATCTAACTTTAAAATTGAATATTTTCATTTTAATTAAAAACTATTTGAATTAAATATGTTTTAG
Source organism: Synergus japonicus (assembly GCA_900474275.1). NCBI lineage: Eukaryota > Metazoa > Arthropoda > Insecta > Hymenoptera > Cynipidae > Synergus > Synergus japonicus. The sequence goes on from UCOH01012143.1 coordinate 9,818, forward strand.
CTCTGTACGCATAATTCTAGTGAAAAATTGATTAATTCTACGGAGGGAAAAAATCAGTGACCAGTGTGTCTACCGTGCGCAAATTTAAAGAAATTCGGAAATTGTCCTTATGATTTTATTTTTCATTTGGGAAGTGCATTTGTTTGAAGAAACATGTTATAAGTCAAGCTTATAGAAGCACCAAGGAAGTTTTTCACGTTGGATATTTTGACCATCACCCTGAGAAAATTTAAACCTGTTGCAGCATTTCACGAAAACATGTAAGCAAACACAGAAAAATAGCAAAATCTGTGGAATGCCTTAAAATCCGCCATTGTGTCCACATCTTACCAATGTACGCGGTGTTTGAGGTCGCAAAAATGATGTGTTTGAAGTGTCCTTTTTTCTATCGACAATCTTTTGCTTGTACGACAGGGGCTATCTGCTTATTTTCTGCGAAAAGAAATTTGTTTAGCTAAAAAGTGAATTTTTACAAGTGTGGAGACGCGGGTTGAGGGATGCGGGTAAACAGTACTTACATTTTGCCAAGTCCCTGTCCGAGCAAAAAAGGCACAAAACTTCACTCCAAGGGTACTTCACTCACTCAGAAAAATTTTCCGAATCTCGCTATGCACTTCAAAGCCCGAGCACTTACGAAAATCATGTAAAAAAAGAAGTTTGAGAAATCGCGTACTACACATGTGCTAGTTACTTAAATATAATTGGCGACCCTGCGAAATAGCTGACAGGTCCAGTAATTATATTCAAGTAATTAACACATGTGTAGTACGCGATTTCTCAAACTTCTTCTTTTACACGATTTTCGTAAGTGCTCGGGCTTTGAAGTGCATAGCGAGATTCGGAAATTTTTTTTGAGTGAGTGAAGCACCCTTGGAGTGAAGTTTTGTGCCTGTTTTGCTCGGACAGGGACTTGGCAAAATGTAAGTACTAAGCAAAAAGTAAGTACTAAGTAAAAAGTAAGTACTAAGCAAAAAGTAAGGCATTCCACAGATTTTGCTATTTTTCTGTGTTTGCTTACATGTTTTCGTGAAATGCTGCAACAGGCTTAAAATAATTTAACAGGATGGAATTTAAAGGAATCTTAAAAGAATCTTTAAAGAATTTCAAAAAATCTTTACATTTAATTAATTTAAATCTTGTTAAATTTTTAAATTCCATAAAATCACTTAAAATCCTTGTATGTCATTCTAATAAATGTCTTGAAATCGTTAGAAATATTCAAAGTTCCCTGTAATTTAATAAAATCACTTGAAATGGCTTGAAATTTTATGAAATTTGTAGAATACCTTTTTCATATCTCTTTCAAACTCTTTCAAAAATCCCTTGAACTATTTAAACAAATTTTTTAAATTCTTAAACTCATTTTAACTCTTAAAAATCCTTTAAAGTTACTTAATACAAAATTAAATACTTTAAAATATCTTAAAATTCCCTAAAATCACTTGAAGTCTCTATAAAAATCTTTGAAATTCCTTAAATTCACTTGAAATCTTTTAAAATAAATTAAATTTTTGCTAGTAACAAAAATGAAATGATTTGGAGAACTTTTTTTTGACATTCTTAATCTAATCAATGTAAAAAAATTAAAAACAATGTTCGTCTGTAACTTCAACTCAATCGCCTATTACTAAGATGAATTTAACTAATATGTGATATAATATGCAAATTAATAAATTATGTAATGAACTGTATGGTAATATACGTACTTATATATAATAATATATTAATATTAATTAACTTTAAATAATTGTGCCAGGGTTTTAGATGTGTAACGATAAAATTATTTATTTGGAGGCTATTTTAATTTTTTTTGTTTACATATTAGATAAATTCAACTTAATAATAGGCGATTGGGTTGAAGTTTCAAACTAACATTGTTTTTAACATTACATTTCAAAAAAAAGTTCTCAAAACCATTCTATTTTTTTTTACTAGCACAAATTTAATTTATTTAAAAAGATTTCAAGTGAATTTAAGGAATTTCAAAGATTTTTATAGAGACTTCAAGTGATTTTAGGGAATTTTAAGATATTTTAAAGTATTTAATTTTGTATTAAGTAACTTTAAAGGATTTTTAAGAGTTAAAATGAGTTTAAGAATTTAAAAAATTTTTAAAAATATTTCTAGGGATTTTTGAAAGAGTTTGAAAGAGATATGAAAAAGGTATTCAATAGATTTCATAAGATTTCAAGACATTTCAAGTGATTTTATGGAATTTCATAATTTAACAAGATTTAAATCTTGTTTGATCTCTTGTAAATCCTTAGAATTAAATGTAAAGATTTTTTGAAATTCTTTAGATTCCTTCAAATTCCATCCTTTTAAATTATTTTAAATGTCTTGAAATTATTAAAAATAATCCAAAGTTCCTCTTAATTCATTAAAATCACTTAAAATGTCTTGAAATTTTATGAAATCTCTCGAATATCTTATAAATAATAGTATTTATTATTTATATTAATATCGTATTTAAAATATTTTACTCCTGGAAAAACAGAACCTCAAAATCTATCGTATAATAAGAATCGCGCGAAATATTCAAATCATTAAAATAATCAATTTCTTGAATTTCTTTCAATTTGCAGATCTAAATAGAAATGAAAGACTGTTATAATCTATTCTATTATAATATAATTATATTACTAACATTAATAATATATACATATATATAATATTATTAATATTAATATTCTCCACCTGAAAATCCTAACCTCAACATCAAAACGCATCGAAATATTAAAATCGACAATTTCTTCATTTTATTTCAAATGTGAATCTAGGAGATTTAAATAGATATACCGCCCGAAGTTTTCCGACCGGCAATCGAACATCTTCGAGTTCTCAAATTCGAAAAAGGAGAAGTGGGTGCGCGGGCAATCACTCGGCCTCCTACTTTCTTCACACGAACATATAGAGGTTTCATTGTGTATGTTTCCTTTTACCCTTCCACTTTATGTAGTTCCCAAAAACGCCACATACTATGCACGGTACGAGGCTTAGCAATCTCCCAACTCATCTCTGCTGAAACTATGGACCAATCAATACCTACCGACACCATGATGCAGACGAAATAGTGTCAAACGGTGGTAAAACATAGACCAAAGCCAATAATTAAAAGCATCTTCCATTTTATATTAGTGATGAATAGATGCGGCGCAAATAGAGTTTTTAAATTCTCGAGAACTTAAATCCAGGTTATATGACCGAGAATATGACAGAACTTATGAGAATTTAAAAGAATTAAAGAATTTATGATTTTTTGAAAAATTTTTATTGTTTACATTATTTACACGGTTAAATTTTAGTCATTTATTAGCTATAAGGTATATTTAGGAATGTAAAATATGCAAAAAAAACAGCTTACTAGTTAACTAAAGTCATAAAATTCATCTTATAATAAACGTCACTTTATAGGTTATGTTAGACATTAACATAACCTAAGCTCTGCATAGATTTGTGGCAGTTTTTTCATTTACAACTTGTGAAAAGCTCATTAAGAAGTAATAGAAGTACAAAAAACAGTTTATTTTTATTAAACTTTATCGGTTAATTAATCAATAATTATCTCCCTTGTCATAAAAATTTCTAAAATCATAAGTTCTCATAAATTCTTAGAGAATTTAAGGCCATGTATTACTTTATCCATCCCTGCCTTATCGACATTTTTATTTTCGTCCAAACCAAAATTTAATACGTGTAACATAACTTTTTTTAAAAACAATATATCATCTTCAAACTTCGGGACATGAAACAAAAGATGATAAATTACGTCTGTCTGCTTGGTTTCGTGAGAAATTTGAAAAAAAGTTTAATTCCGAAAAATGAAAACTGAGAGCATTTTTCTCTGTAGCCTTACGATCAAAAGAAGCAAAAAGATCACACTCACTATTTGTAAAAAAACAAGTAGAATCACTTAGGAACGTTTGTCTGGTTTCAAATATGTATAAGTTTTGAAAAAACTTTTGCACAAATTATAAATTATATGTGCAAGAATTTATCGCAGGTTTCTAAGGTTAGAACACATTATTGACAAGGATTGCGCTGAATCCGGACAAGCGCGGAAGATCGACAAAGAGAAAATTAAGTACTTCGTCGGTAAGGTAGGGCTCGGATAACATAATAAATGGCCTGTTATATTCTCGGTTATATTCTCATTCTCGTTACCGTTCTCGAAGTAATATAACCGACTAAGAACTCTAGGCGCAAAGAATATATTCCTTGTGCGATGACAAAATTAATCAGAGAAAAGAGAATATTTATTTATATTATTATTTTTCAACGAAAATGGAAATTTTAAAATAAAAATCATCAAGTATTGGTAAAAACTTATTAGTAATGGTATCTTGAGGTTATGTTTGTCATGTTTCAGAGGAATTGGGTATTTTAAAATACAAATCATCAAATATTGGTCAAAAATTATTAGTTAGGATATTTTGAGGTTATGTTTACTTTTTCCACCGGAAATGGATATTTTAAAATAAAAAAAATCAAATATTGGTGAATACTTATTATTTAGGGTATTTTGAGGTAATGTTTGTTCTTTTTTGAACGGAATTGAATATTTTAAAACACAACATAATAAAAAAAATTTGTCCAAACTTATTACTTAGGGTATTTTGAGGTTATGTTTGAATTATTCAAAGGAATTCAATATTTTAAAATACAAATCATATATTCCTTAAAACGTATTAGTTAGGGTATTTTAACGTTATGTTCCTCATTTTGCAACTGAATTGAATATTTTAAAATACAAATCATGAAGTATTGGTAAAAAATTATTAGTTATGGTATCTTGAGGTTATGTTTCATTTTTCAACGGAAATGAATATTTTAAAATCAAAATCATCAAATATTGATCCAAACTTTTTAGTTACGGTGTTTTGAGGTTATGGTATTATTTATTTTTCAATTCGGTATTATAAAAATTATGACAAATGGCAGTTTGGGAAAATGAAAATTATGTCAAATGGTTATTCGAAATTTTAAAAATTATGTCAAATTATAATTCGATAAAATAAAACTTATATTGAACGCTAATTAGGAAGTATAAAAATTATAGCAAATTGCTATTCGATCAACTGATTTTCGGTAAAATAAATTTTAGGGAAAATAGAATTTGAGGCATATTCATGCACCTCGTATTTTGAGGTTATGTTTGTCATTAGTCAACGGAATTGAATATTTTAAAATACAAATCATAAAATATTATTCGAAACTAGTTATCGTATCTTGAGGTTATGTTTGTTATTTTTCAACAAAATGCAAAATGAGGAACATAACGTTAAAATACCTTAACTAATACGTTTTAACGAATATTTGATGATTTTTATTTTAAAAATATCCATTTCCGTTGACAAATATAACTATAACCTCAAGATACAATAACCAATAAGTTTTCGCCAATACTTAATAATTCGTATTTTAAAACATTTAATTCCGTTAAATAATAATAAACGTAACCTGAAAATACTCTAACTAATAAGTTTTTAATAATACTTGATGATGTTTATTTTAAAATATCCATTTTCGTTGAAAAAGAATAAACATAACCTCAAAATACTATAACTTATAAGTTTGGACCAACACTGTAAAAAAATTTCTTGTAACTTTACCACTATCGTTTTGTAATTATACCATAACCTGTAATATTACTTCCTTCAGAGTAGTGAACTTACAATATGAAACGAAATAACATCACTTCCAAAGTAGGTAATAATTTGCCATTTGGCAGTCCGATTATTACCTACTTTGAGAGAGGTAAATTCACAAAATCTTGTAAAACTACTACTTTGGAAGTGATGTTTTTTCGTTTCATATTTTTAGTTCACTACTCTGAAGGAAGTAATATTACAGGTTATGGTATAATTACAAAACGATAGTGGTAAAGTTACAAGATTTTTTTTTTACAGTGAATATTTGATGATTTGTATTTTAAAATATTCAATTCCGTTTAATAATAACAAACGTAATCTGAAAATACCATAACTAATAAGTTTTTACAAATATACTTCATGATTTGTATTTTAAAATATCCAGTTCCGCTGAAAAGGAATAAACATAACCTCAAAATACCCTAACTAATAAGTTTTGACCAATATTTGATGATTTGTATTTTAAAATATCCAATTTCGTTGAAAAATGACAAACATGACCTCAAAATCTTAACTGGTTAGTATTGACAAAGATATTATCAGTAGATCCGGGGCTCGCCTAGTAAGCCGTGACAATTAATGGCGCGTGAGTCGAAAGTATTCAGACTACTCCGCAGTGCGCATCGACATATATAAATAAACTGCGGAATGCTGTAGGAAAGCGTGTAATAATGCATCAGAGATAAAAGTGATAAAGGTGGGTAATTTTGTCTTTTCCTAGCCGAAGCTAATTGGTTGAGAGCATTTTTGGTGAGTGGAGCTTGGTGGAGCTCAACCAATTAGCTTCGGCGAGAAAGAGACAAAACTACACTCAGTTGCAACTTTTCTCTCTGACGCATTATTGCACGCTTTCCTACAGCGTCCCGCAGTCCATTTCTATATGTCGATGGCAGTGCAGGATAGCCCGACACTTTTAGACTGTCGCACCAAATACATTTGTCACGGGTTAGGCTGGCGTCCCATGGTTGCGTTTTCCGTTGCGTCATAATGAGAAAGACAAAGATAGAAGAATACTTTTCCTCTTTTACTCTCATTATGACGCAACAGAAAACGCATTTATGGAACGCCAGCCTTACTAAATCAGTACCGCATTTGTCGCCGGTTACTAGCGTCTGCTAGACCAGCACCGCATCTACTAATAATAATATCTTTGGTATTGACCAATATTTGATGATATTTATTTTAAAATATCCAATTCCGTTGAAAAATACTAAATATAACCTGAAAATACCCTAACGAATAAGTTTTATTCGATGTCGATCGATCACGAGCATTTTTCGGCTCGATATGCATCACTACATTAGCAGGACAGCGGTGCTATTGAACTGTTTTTTTGTAAAAATTTATAATTTCTTTGGTTAAAATGGAAAAGTTTCACAGAAAAAACTTCGAAATAAGGAAGTTTTGTTGAATCGTTATAATAGATTGGGACAACCGCCCGTTAAATTAATTATTTTTTTTTTAGTTTTCTTTTCACCTATTAAAGTTTCTGTTGAAAAACCTACAGTGTTGCGATGCCTAAATTAATATAATAGAAGATGCTGAAGATGTTTAGGTTATAGTTTATTTCTTGCTGCATACGACAGTCATGAGTCTTTGAACACAATTGAAATATTGCATCCTGATTTTCAAAGCTTTGTGAGTAGAAGCAGCGAAAGCTACTCGCAGTTATCATTGAATACTATCACACATATTTAAAAAGTTGATGTACGATATTGGACCACACTTCCCGCCTCAAAATTCGATTTCCTCATTTTACTCCAAATATATTTGAATTATACTGTTGTCTCGTGGTAGTCCCATTCGCGTTAGTCCGGTCGCTATTATACATAGTAGGCAAGGAGGTCCGCGGGGTATAAGGAGAGACTGCGGGACGCTGTAGAAAAGCGTTTTCCTATAGGGTCCCGCAGTCCATTTCTATATGTCGATGATACCAGGGGTACGTCCCTGACATGACTACGCTTCCAATTCTTTCGCGTTAGTGCGCTACCAATCGAGACCGTGACTACTTCGCGAGTACAGTGTATGTAGGTATCTTTTTGTTCTTTAGGTGACGACTTCTTTCTTCAAATAAAAGTATGTCTATTGAGCGAAAAAATATGTACTTAAAAAATTGGTCGAGTAAAATGAACAATTCGAATTTTGAGGGAAGAACTTGGATCCAACAACCTTAAGGGTTTTTTGAGTCCCATAAGAAACGATTCAAGCACAGAATAAATAAATACATTTTCATCAAAATCGATTGAAACATAGAAAATTTGTTAACATTAGAAATCGAGCAACACATCTTAAATCGTTAATAACTTGTAGATAGAATATTTGGACGTAATTTCACGACTCACCTTAAAAATAAAGAGAGAAAAATGTAACCGATGAGGTTGTTCAACGAGTAGAGCGCTTACAGTTAACATACAATATAAATTCTTACTCTGTATAATACTCTGGGATAATCAAAATTCGAGAAGATAAAAAAATGTTAAGATAAACTATGTGCACACTTTCCTCTCATTTATACAAGATTTGCTTCTTGCAATGCTTTATACATAAAATACATGAAGAGTTGTGTTGACTTCTTTCAAGCCCTGTATTAGTTATTCCATCATTACCTCATTGACATTTTTTTTTGTTAGTCATAAAAATTTAGGACTTAACATATTTTACTAAATTTTCTTTCATTTTCAACCAGATATCTCATAATAAATATAGAAATGGCATTGCAGAGCAAAAATTACGGTACGCTAGGGTTCGTATAACTGACATATGGCATGAAGAGAGCTGGTTACAGGGCCACTTGGAAGGGTTTCGTTAAACTCTGTTTTATCCAAAAAGATACTGTAAAATACGACATATTTGGTATGCTTGCTGTATTCATAAAGGAATAATCTAGATATCTTATGTGACAAATTTATAAAAATATTTCTTGTATTAAAAATATGAGTTCTCAAAGTTATTATATTTTTGAAAACATATTTATCGAATTGTAATGCACGTGTATTTAAAAAATGTAAAACATAAGATTTCTAGATTGATTCTTTACATAAAAATGAATGCATTGCGAAAAAGAATTGCTTTTAAATAAATATAAAAAATAGGGTTTAACAATAAGTCTCCACAAGAAGTAATTTTGAGGCAAGAAACTATTGATCCCAGCGGAAAAATATTGAGGCAAACATTTGGCACATCTACTCATTGCAAGGCATGCCTTTTATCTCACCTTGTAAAACTGTATAAACAGGCCAGAAATAGTAAATATTCCCGAACTATACCTGAACACTATAAAGCAACATCAACTTTTTCTCAAAACTGACAAACGCCAAATGGAAGTACAAAATTTTTAAGTTTTCCAAAAATTTTCCAAAAATAGTTCTCTAGTCATTAAAAAATTTACATATTTCTTGAAATTATGCGTAACAAAATTTGATAATTTACTGGAAAGTGAAAAATAAGAACCCAAGCAAGCTTATCATCTAAGTAGTCTAAATGTCAAGAGTAATAAGAATTTGACATTTAATGTGAATTTGATTAAAAATTTGTCATTCAATACAGAATTTCAAGATGAGATATGTACATTTTATTAATGGCTTGAGAAGTATTTTTGGTAAGTTTTGTACTTCCATTTAGCATTTGCCGGTTTTGAAAAAAAGTGTGAAATGAGTCTGAGACTAAATTTCGGAAAGTTGTTTTGAGAATTGTAACAGGTCTTGCTTATAGTGAGATCAGGTACAGCTCAACAGGTATACTTCTTAGTAATTCGGTAACAGGCTACTTACGGCGTGCTCAGTTTATTGCACACCATGTTTTTATACTTTTTTTTTCGCACCAGAGGCTGTACCCCCTCTGCCTCTTAAGGGTGTTGGTTTTATATTCTGCGCTCAAAATTATTACTTTTTTAACCTTTCTTTTTGTTTTTGTAAAACAAAGGGAAGGAATTTTGAAGTTATTTCATAAGAGAATTTGTCAACAGAATGAAAAGATAACTAATGGATTTAAGATTAAAATTTGAATCCAACACCCTTAACGATTGTAAATTATTGCACGGCTAGCACTTTAAGTACTGTAATACGGATGATGGATATTATTAATTAATTAACTACTGGAGGGATTCTAAATATTTGTTGGCAGGAAATAGAAAAATTGTACGTCGACAATTTCAAATACCGTTAGATCTCTGAACATTGCAGTACTTATAACAGCTTTTGAAATATGTCATTTAAGGAAGTCACTTAATACTGCCATAAGCAGTGATTCAGACATTGTTAACAATTTTCATTCATTGGATTCATGCAGAGAAAGTTTATGAAAAAGCTTGGGCTAAAGTCTCCATAATTGAGTAAATTTGATCGAAATGTGGTCTATTTTCAGGATCATATTCCCAGCAACGTGACATTAAGCGGTAGACTTCTTCAGGAGTTCCTTCCGGTGCTGGCATTCGGTATCCTGCAAAAATTGGAAAGAAAAGTTTACAATTTTTGAAAGGTCCAATTTCAAATCAGTTTGTTTTCCAGTTAATTAATTTTCAACTATTTAAAGGAGAGTCGTTGATATTGATTCTTATAGCGCCTTCACACCTTTTGTATTTCGGTCGACGACCAAAGAAAATACATAAGAGTAAGAGAGATAGAGAATGAAAAATTGGACAAAATGAACCCTCTATCTCTTTCACTCTCATGTGCGTTATTCGGTCGTCGACCGAAATACAAAAGGTGTGAAGGCGCCATTAGCGATTGAGCAATAAGAGCAATACATGCGGATTACGAATTGCGAAAAGGTTGATTGATTTACCTTGAACGGAGAATAGTGCGAAAACCAAGCGTCATTATTTTACGTGCGTTAATTATAATTTATCCAGTGCGTTATTGTAATTCTAAAGTATCTAAGTAATTAAAATGTAGTAATTAATTAATTTAACAGTGTGTTTAGAGAATTTATTCTCCTAGTTCCGATCACAATAGTGCAAGCTTTGAGTTATGGCTAAAATACCCTGATCTTTTACATTCAGAAGTGGGATTATACCCAGGCCCGGCAGATAATATGTGTATGGTGGGTAGTAATACACACACGGATTTAGAATCATTGTTAAATAGGTTCATTTCTATGAATGCAAGGTGTAACGCAGTTTTTGCATTGCGCAAGTAAGTGCTAATGTTTTATTTTATATCAATAAGTTAAAAAAAGCTAATATCAACGATAATTTTTTTACCCCTGTGAAATTCACTTCTCTACAAGTGTTTTTGTGTTTTAATTCAAATCTTTTACCCCCCCCAATACTCCCAACCCTACTACTACCCACAGGGGCCGAACGTGATCTACCGGGCCTGATTATACCTCATCCGCGTTCTCTATTTTTTTTTAAATTGGGACTATAGTGAGATTGATGTGAGTTCTGGTGTTCTAAAAAACTAAAGGGTTTTCAAATAAAACGAAAATTTGCCTTTGAGAGTTCGAAAGTTTCATTTTTCTCAAGAAGCGAATGGCGATTACATTCGTGGATGTATTCAATGTTTATTTACAAAGGTGAAGACAGGTCCTCAAGCAGGGGATTGCATCTAATTAAACCTGGTCTTCATCCTATTTCACTAATTCATATTGATCATTTAGGACCGTTTGTGACGACGTCAAAGAAAAATCTTTACATTCTTGTAATTGCTGAAACTTTGACAAAATTTGTAATCCTTAATATTGTTAAGGATACTAAAGCGAAAAACGTTGTTGAAGGATTTTGTAAATGTGTACGGAGCGCCTGAAAGAATTATATTAGACCCAGGGATTTTTTTCTCGTCGAGTTCTTATCAGGAATTTTGCGATGAACATGGGATCAAATATACTTTTAATTCACCACGTCACCCGAAGGCGAACAGACTCATAGAGCGCATCAATTTTACCTTGATTGCAGCAATTCAGGGTAGCGTACTAAGCGAAACTGGAAAGGATTGGGACAAAGTGCTAAAAAAAGTTCAGCGGAATTTGAATTCATCTCCCAACAAGACCACAGGAAAGAGTCCATTTGAATTATTATATGGCTACGTGAACCGATATGAAGGAGGAGTCCGAGAATTGACTATTGAGGATGAAAAACGATACACTCCACCTGTGAAGTTGAGAGAAGAAGCTCGTCAGAAGATCCTACAAGAAAAAGACAAATATAAGAAAAGATACGAGAAAAATCGGTCCCAGGTAAAATTCAATGTAGGTGACGTAGTTATTATGAGGGATGTTCCAGTATTTATCGGAGAATCTACCAATCTTCAAAAGAAGTTCTGAGGACCTTTAGTAATTACAAAAATATATGCGTCGGACACTTATGGAATGGCAGAATTACGATACAGCGAAAAGGGTCACCAATACGCATCTACTGCATATGCAAGCCAACTAAAAATATGGAAACCTTCTGAAATGGAAGAAACGGATTTTTCGCAAGATGACGAATCTCAGAACGAACAAGAATTTATAGCAGAGAAGCAGACACTTCGTTTCCTCGTCGAGATATCCAAACAGAATCCGAAGAATCTGAACTTGAAGAAGAAGTAAAGAGTCGTTGATATTGATTCTTAGCGATCCACAGTGGGCCAGGAGACCCGATTCCGTGGCCAAAAGTCAAAGTTTTCAACTTCAGGCTATCGTAATCAGTGATATTTAGGGTATTTTTTCCGTAAATGAATTGGTAATTAATAAAATCCTGCTTTGTTTACAGACACGCAAAGTTTAAAGCGTAAAAAAAATCTTACTGTGTTTTTAGCATAAATATTTAATATAGTTATAAATTCGTTATTTTTTTAAATGGGTCTTTCTTTGTACTTACCCCAATATATATAGAAGTTAAAAAAAGTGTTAACTGAACATAAAAATTTTAATTAAAGTTCTATAACATTCATGTTAGCAACAAATTAGAACATTAAATTTGTAAAGTACTTTCTTTAATTCGAGAATATCATGCAATAACATTACTTATCAAAAAATTTAAAATATCAGTGTGTTTGCTACAATATTTATTTAAGATTTAAGATTTCCCGCGTCACGCACCATATTCAATATACGCCGCGTCATCACTTTCATCTGACCAATAAGGAAAAAGCGTTACGTTACTAATAATATTTTTATAATAGGATGTATACATCACGGTAGGTGTGCCCACTTTTGCTCGTTTTCATAAATAACATAAAAATCGTGAGTGACAATAGTCAGTGTCCCACAGTGGGCCAGGAGACCTGGTTTCGTGACCAAAATACAAAAAGTCTACGAATTTAGCAGAAAATAGTTACGCGTGGGTTTTTGGGATCGCTGATTACGAATATGTAAAATTATAGTCAAAAACTCAAGATTCAATATGTGACCTTAATTCCATGGATTTGAGTGAGTCATCTTGCCTCTCACTACTGGGGGTACTTCATTCGAGTGAGTCCACTTGCCAACTCCGTACACTTTTCAAAATCTTCCCCGCCATATTGGGTCCGTCATTTTAAATTTTGAATTTTCGACTACATATTTATAATCAGCGAACCCAATAAACCCCAAGTAACTATTTTTAGCTACATTCGTAGACTTTTTGTAGCCAAAATTCGATTTTTAAATCAAAATTCAACAAGTCTACGAATTTGGCTGAAAATAGTTACTTGGTGGTTTATGGGGTCTCTGATTACGAATATGTAATAAAAAATTCAAAATTCAAAATGGCGTATCCAATATGGTGGCGAGGATTATGAAAAGTCTACGGAATTGGTTAAGAATAGTCACCCGGGGATTTTTGATGTCGCTGATTACGAATATGTAATCAAAAATTCAAAATTCTAAATAGCGGACTCAATATGGCGGCGAAGATTTTGAAAAGTCTACGGAATTGGCTAAGAACTGGGTTTTGGGGTCGGTTTCGCTTACGAATTATCTTGAGTTCCATCTTGCTCTTCATCGGTCAATTAAATTTCATATAGAAGCATTTCAGCTTCTGAAAAATCAGTTATTTCTTCTTCTCAATCTTCTATGTCGGAACTGGATGTTTCGGGTTAACTTATTACAGAAGTTTATATTTTGCATATACATATGAGTGCTTGAGAGTAAAAGTGAAACAAGTCCTATCTTATAACATGCGACTTGTCTCACTTTTACACTCAGGCACTCATATATTGTTTACATTAACGGTGTTAATTATCATTTTATTAATATATATAATTTATGCGCAGGGAATGTGGACGGAAAGAAGATTACCGAAACAAGTAAGCTCACTCGTCCGCGGTCCGCATTGATGTAATTGCAACAACAAATGACGGTGAGCCAGCACGCGCGCGGCCATGTAAATATACCTCAAAGGCCCGAGCACAGTTATGTACTATCCCGTGTACAAGTGTCCTAAGGATTGTTCTGTCCTTTTCTATCGTAGCTAGATAGAAAATGACAGAACCATCCATAGGACACTGGGACACAGGATAGTACATGATTGTGCTCAGGCCTTAAGCAGCGTCACAAATGAAAAGGAGCAAAAATGGACACACTTAACCTCAAGTTAATTCATATATTTCAGAACTCAATATGTTGCGTTATGTCGGATTATGAAACATCGGAATAAGGTGCTTTGCTGAAAATTCTTGTTTTTCATTTACTAATAATGCGATTGAATTTGACTGCAAATAAAAATTACAGATTGAACTGTTTTCTTACAAATTTAACACCTTGGTGAATTCAATAAATCGAGGTAGGAGGTTCGTAATCAATTTCTTAACATCAAAAATCGTATTTCCCTAACGTCAGTAATACACCAAATTGTAATAAGATTTTCTACGTTATGCCTGTATCATCGAAACAAAAACTAATCAATCAACATATAATTATCGTAAATAGTACTTCAATTAGTCCTGAATTCAGAACTTTAATTCATTTGTTCGAATTCAAAAATCGAATTTTGGCCACAAAACCGGGTCTCCTGGCCCACTGTGCGATCGAGCGATAAGAGTAATAAGTGCGGATTACGAATTGTGAAAAGATTGATTAATATATAACGCCAAGAAGGATGAGAAAATTCGGGTAAATTACCGGTATTTTCTCGAGAATTTAGGAGAATTTATGTGTTTGACAAAAATCAATGAAAGTTCAAAGTATTTATGGTTTTTATGTTTTAAAAATAAGGTATAAGATAAAAATGCCAAAACCAAAAAGTTGTTTTTGGAAATTTTATTAAAAATTTATTTCACATTTAAGATTACAATTTATATCTATACTTAATTTTACAGACTATACGACAAAGTATATAAATGATAAAATTTTCGTTATAGTAAAATATGAATTATATCCTTTTCTAAAAAAGACATGAATTTCAGACTTCACGCGTAGTGCGCTAACCTTATTGGTCAATTAATATGGCGCGCGAAGTTAAATTGTCATTTCAGTTTCTTTTGACGAAACACGCGCGCACAAGCCGCGGCCTAAGCTCGTTTTACATAATTTACACTCGAACCTCTCGAATTTCACTGCATTCCTCTCTCGAATTTCACCGACAGGTTTCTCACTAAGCGCGTGATATCACTGCGCATGCCATGCCACTCAGCAGCTGATTGGTTGCTATTGGCAATATGAAATACGCATGCGCAATTGGTGTGACTTTTGAGAGAAGGAATTTGGTGAAATTCGAGAGGGTCTCTGGTTTGGATTTCGAGAAATTCGAGAGGTTCAAGTGTATACTCAACTTCCCCAATAGTAATGTTCCCAATAGTAAACAGAATATTTCACAATTAACACTTGATAACTACTGCACATGCGTTGCGATCGGCATCTGATTGGCTGTATTTGTATTTGATGTGACGCATGCGCAATTGATGTGAAATTTGAGGAAAGGAATTTTTTTACTATTGGGAACGACTCTGGTTTCAACTTCTTTACTATAGGGGAAGTCGAGTGTACCTATTTTACATTTTTTTGTAAATAAATGAAATAAAATTATTTATTTTGTTTTATAATAATTATTAATAATTTTTCGCAGATAAAATTGAAAGTAGATGTTACTTAAATAGGAAATAATAACAAACAAATAGAACAGAATCTTCTCATATTTTCTCCATAAATTCTCACTCTATCGGTAATATACCGTAATTTTCATTGTTACCTTCTCCAATTTTATTTTACTGAGAATTTTTTAACTCTAAGAATAAACTGGTCACTCGGTTACAGTTCACTCAGTTGTAGTATTCCTAGAACTTAAGTTCGCTCTCAAACTTAGATAAGGAAGGTGAGGAGTCGAGAGGGAGGCGCCGCTAGCTCGGCAGTACCGTAGCTACAAAGGGTGCAGTGCACTAAGTCAGTTTCCACTGTGGTTCAGTCGGTTCACTCATTCGTGGAAAATAACCAATCAGACGCAACTATTTAAAAGCAACCAATCAACCATTTGCGCCATGCGCGACGCATGAGCATCAATGCACATCATTGTGGAGCCCGCAAAGGGAACATTGGTACATGCGACCCTGATTTCTTTACCTGCGAAATTCACTCACGACGAGTCTTGACGAACGGAGGCAAGACTACAACTGAGTGAGCAGTGTAATGCGAAAAACCGAGTGTCATTATTATACGTGCGTTAATTATAATTTATCCAGTGCGTTATTGTAATTCTAAAGTATCTACTTAATTAAAATATAGTAATTAATTAATTTAACTTTAACAGTATGTTCAGAGTATTTATTCTCATAGTCCCGCTCACAATAGTGAAAACTCTGAGTTTTGGCTAAAATACCCTGATCTTTAGCATAATTATATTAAAGATGTTATCTTCTGCGTACGTACCTTGTACAGCAGAAGTAGTTGGCTTGAAAAATGCAATATTGAAACATCGACGTTAAATAAATTTTTTCGTTATCACTCCAGCGAAAGCATTTAATATAAGTTTTTGTTTACCTGCCAAAGGACACATTTACACTGATAGACGTTACCATCGGTCGATTAGTCTAGGAGGGGGACAAATATTTCACTAAGCCAATAGTAATAATTTTTCGAAAAAATAAAATATTTAGACAAACGGATTTTGTTTAAATAATAAAAAATGAATTAAAGAATGTGTAATGTACCGAAAGGTATCAACGAAGAAAGGGCACAAATAAATATTGACTCAAGGATATTTAGATTGTGCGTCCCTGTAGAATTAGATAATCACCGGAGAATCCGAGAGAAGGTTTTGGGTCCTCGTCGAGTCCAGAGGGAAAATTTACCCTGGTTCCAAAAGTAACATTACCGCATCATTCTTTTCGTTTTTCGTGTGACCGATTTTGAATTGAATTCTGGGACATATCGAGAGTTCTTCCTGCGGCAAAGTCATAAAGATTTGGGGTCACAGCGACACTCGTGATTTCCTTTTGTTACAAACCAAGAAGCTCCAAGGAATTAGGACCAGAATCAATGAAGCAAGGGACTTCATACCACTCCATTGTGCGAATCAATTTCATCCAAGATTGTATGTACGGAGGTAGGAAGCGACATTTAATTTGTAACGGTCTGTTTTTACCGGGTTTGTTAAATCATTATCTCAGCGAATACTTCAGCCTAGCCAGGGTCAGGTTTATAGATAATAAAAACAGATCGACTATTTTGTACAACAAAATAACAAAAATATATTTGTTTAACTAGATATTTATATTTACAAAAATTATTAGTATTAGTATAACGAAATTAATGTGCACGCGGTACAGTAAATAGTGAATCGAGACGGAGCGAGATTCTCAGAATTACGTGTAGTTGAATGAAACGTTATAGAAGCGGAGAACAGAGACAAAATAAATCTCTCGATGTATTTCTGTGAATATAAAGCGATGGAATTGTCGAACAATTATTCATAAGGTAATGGAATTCGGTTCTTAGACTTGGCATACAGGAGATTTATGACGGATTACATTTATCGATGTTACCTGTCTTCCCCTCAACGGTAGGTACGGTAAGCGGTGAGGGGAAGACAGGTAACATCGATAAATGTAATCCGTCATAAATCTCCTGTATGCCAAGTCTAAGAACCGAATTCCATTACCTTATGAATAATTGTTCGACAATTCCATCGCTTTATATTCACAGAAATACATCGAGAGATTTATTTTCTGTCTTCGTTCTACCCGCTCGACGTTCTCCATTTCTATAACGTTTCATTCAACTTCACTGAATTTTCAGAATCTTACTCCGTCTCGATTCACTATTTACTGTACCGCGAGCTATACTCTTTTCACTCTGTACATTATTCACACGTTACACAACATTCTTTTACATAAATTCCGTTATACTAACGTTATACTAACGTTATACTAACTATGTTGTAAATATAAATATCTAGTTAAATAAATATATTTTTGTTATTTTGTTATACAAAATGGTCGATCTGTTTTAATTATCTCTAAACCTGACCCTGGCTAGGCTGAAGCGTCCGCTGAGATAATTATTTAAGAAACTCGGTAAAAACAGACCGCTACAAATTATATGTGAAATGAGTCTTGTGAAACGTTTGTATGTGTTAATGAGTGCGAGTGTCGATGAATATATGAAGATAGGTCGAATCAGTGCCGCGAGAAAAATTGTATAAGCGAAACCGTTCTAATTCGGATATTCAAGGAATCTAAATATAAAGATATTTGAATTTAACATGACGCCTCAAATAAATGTCATCAGAAGCGTTTTCGTAATATAATTTGTAACCGTCAATTTTGTTTTGATCGCTCGGATTATATAATTGTTTTCGGTTTGTTTCGGAAAGCGGGATACTTATTCCATTAATAATTATCGCAAACATTATCTTTGTAGTTTTGGGTTAAAGAAATTGTTGAAATGTCATTGCAACGCACCCCTCCACCCACAATCAACCATTCCTTATCCTCCCAAAGAAGCAGACCACCACAAATGGTAATAAACATTTCGAAAAAAATTATTTAAAAGAGATTATAAAAGATTTGAGGAAATTTTATATAATTTTAAGGGCGATGGAATTTTAAATTAAAAATTGACAACAAACTATTAAAAACTACCAAAATCTGTGAAAAGATACTAATGTTATCACTAGAATTTGGTATTGGGGTTTTGAAGGGAGAGAAAGGCAAGTTGATCGAATTTTGATAGCACACTGCGAGAAGAAAAGGTGTAGAACATGTCAAGACTCACTAGTTTATCGATAAAAGGAATATATTAGGCAAGGGAGGTGAATAAGTATGCGCCGATAATGGCGGATATTTTGACAGCACAACAAGAAAATAGATAATAGATTAATAAATAGACAGCTGCGAATTGATTTAGTGCTAACCTCATTCGGCGATAGTTTTGTCGGAAATGATTTGAATTACAATAAGAAAGATAATCTCCGATTTTAAAAATTTATTCGATTATTAATTTTTTCTTATAATAAATATGAGCAGGATCAAACAATAAAAGATTACTGCTATCATCTTTTTTAAATGTCGGATCTTGTATCAGAAAAGGAAAAAATAATGGACTTTTAAGAGTTCGTAATAATAATTCAATAATATTCAATATTTATTTCTTCCAATTTACAGTGAAAATAATGAATAGCTTTCAAAAAAATAAAGTGAACATATGTGATGCATGATATTGCAACGAAAGCAAGTGCGTGAAAGATAACAATTGAACCGCTGGCGATAAAAAGGGGTAACGCATGGATTCAGCTTGAGAAGTATTGTCTTGAATATTAATTTAAAAATTCTTTCGATTTTTTATTTTAAAGACTTATAGTTGTAGAGAATTTCAAAGCGCATATTTTTTTCCTTTTGAAAAAATTTGTAGATTTTGTAGTTTTCGAAGTAATTGATAAAAAATGGGTGTTTCAAAAACGAAAAATTTCAATCTTTTGTAATTTCAACTCGAGATAGTTCAGCCAATTTTTAGAATTTTTTGATTTGATCAATACTAAACAACGTGTTTAAGTCTTCTGAAACCATCTAAGCAAGAAAAATTAAAATATTTTTATAAACAAAAAAGTTGTTAATTTTTTTTTCAGATTTGGCAAAAATCATGAATTTCAACCTTCAAGCGATTCGTTTATCGAGCGAATTTTAAGCTACGGAAAACGTCCAATAAGGAAGTTGTTCACTAAGGTTCAAAGAAGTTTTTTGCAAAATTTTAGCTCAATTAGATTAATGGTTACAAATTGGTGAATGTTTTAAAATCTAAGCGTCAACGTTGACGCTGCCGACATTCCTATTCTTAAAACACATTCCTATTCTACACGGAGAGAAATAAGAAGGTTTGAAACGATGGAAATATCCCACTGTTTAAAACCTTGAAAATATCAAAGTTTTAAAGGAGAAATTCATGGTTCTAAAGCATTGAATATATTCATGTTCGAAACACACGGTACTCACGGTTTTGCACTATGAACATCATCCTTCTAAGGTATGAGTAGCACAGGCCAGTACCGTGGAATAGCTCAGCGTCCAAGCCAAGAGTTCATGGTTTAAACGGATGCGAATCTCTTGGGTTCGCCCTTTATGTTCTCCAAACCCACTCTTTCCCTAGCCACGCTATTGCTATATATATATTCCCCCTCCATGCCCGGAGCGCTATAGCTATATATATATATATATATATAAATATATAGCTCCGGGCTTGGAGAACATGGAGGGGGAACCGAAAAGATTCGCAACTGTTTAAAACCATGAAACTATTGGGTTTGAAGCGTGTACTTTTCCAACCATAGACTTCATGATTTCGGATCACGAAACTAATAAGGCTAAAGGATGGATGCCCTCATTTTAATTCATGAATAGATTTGTTGCTTTCAAACAATGAATTCACGGGTTAAATCCTGAAATTCATGCTTTGGAATAATGTAAAAATTACTAGGTCCGAAACTGTGAAGATTCATGTTTTCAAACCTTCTTATTTCTCTCCTTGTAAAAAACACATGAATTTCAGACAACTTCATATTGCCTTCCTCATTATGCATTACATTTCAGTTAACTTCATGGGTAGTGCACTAACCTTATTGGTCAAGCGCGCGCCTAATCTCGTAAAACTAAATAAGAATGTATACCTACACGAATTACTGTCTGAGTGCTCTGATACCCAGGACCTCGTGACAGTCGCACCCCTGGAATTCGAGTTACTCTACATATATGAATGTTTTTCAAATTCCATCATCCTTAAGGGCATGCATTATTTATCCGATCCCTACCTTACCGACATTTTTTCTCTGTAACGCTACGTCTACATTTATTGAGATACCACATTGAAAATTTCTATATTTGCAGCTGAAGCCTTAAGGTACGTTTGTCTGGTCCTACATATTGACATTAAAAAAAAAATAAAAAAATTTTTTTTTTTTATTTTTACAAAAATTTAAGACCAGACAAACATATATTAGCATATTTTCTTTAATTTTATAAAATTTCAATTTGATATCTTTATAAATGTAGACGTAACGTTACAGAGAAAAAATGTCGGTGAGGTAGGGGTCTGGTACGTAATACATGCCCTTAAAGAATTTCAAAAAATTTCCTAAGATTTTAAAGATTAAAAAAAATTTTTTCATGATTTTGAAGAATTACAAGGGATTTGGCGAGATTTCAATAGATTTAAAAATGCTAAAAGTTGAATGTTCCAAAAATAGATTAAGTAGGTGAAGATATCCAAAATAAATAAAAATATAGATTTTCAATAAAAAGAAGGTTCTCAAGAAAAAATTTAATTTTTACCTTAATCAAAAAGCTTTTTTTTAGACTTTTTATAAAATATTTAATAATTGCTTCCTCATAGAGGAATCTTTGTAGTGGTGACAAAATCCAGCTTCCTAAAAAAGGTTTTTTTGAACATATTTCAAGGGCAATGTATCTAATATGATGATCTGAAAAAATATCCGGATGTGTGTGTGTGTGTGCCACGATCCACCAATTTTTTGAAAACACGTAGAGATAAATTGATGAAATTTTGCACAGTTATTCCACTATATACCTAGTTGAATTTCTTATAAGGGTTTAACAAAATATTTAATTTTACAAGTTTTATATACTTTTATAATTTTCGTAAAATTCATTTTTCCACTATAACTTCTCAAATATTGAAAATTTAAAGCTGATGTAAGGAAAATTAAGATTCTTTTCATCGAGAAGAATCAATTGACCTATATGATTAATGCATTTCATTAAAAAATAAAGAAGTTATGTTTGTTTATAGTTATGAAAGTTAATTTTTCGCTCTGTTTTCAAATAATCAAAATTTTGAGTTGACGTACGGAAAATGAATATTCTTTATGCCGAGACGAATCGATTAATCTGTATGATGAATGCATTTAATTGAGAAATAAGAAAGTTATGGTTAATTGTATTTTTAAAAAAGTAATTTTTCGACTATAATTTCTGAAATAATTAAAATTTAAAGCTGATGTAAAGAAAATGAAGATTCTTTGTGCATTTTATAAAAAAAAAGTTATGCTTTATTGTAATTTTCGAAAATGAATTTTTTGAATATAACTTCTCAAATAATTAAAATTTAATGCTGATGTAAAGAATACTTAATGTATGGAGGTATCCGATTAGTGTAGACAATATGGCTGTACGGGAGAACCATCAGAAAATGATAAAGTTTTGACATCTATAGAGATTGTCACAGCAGACAATATGGCTACACGGGAGATTAAATTTCACGCCGTAAATCTTTTAATTTATGCATAACTCCGGCATTTACGGAAATTCGAAGGTGATAGAGAAAATTCTATAACTTTCAACTAAACATCTGTATAAGAGAGAATTTCGTAATAGATTACGTAAAAATCCATATTTTGCATCCAAAGTGGTCAAAATCTCAAGAAACATCGGGAAATTCTATCATCTAGTGACACCTATCAGGTGAGTACGCGAGTGATACAAATCGGTAACATGTCACTGATCATGCTACGACGATCGATTAAAGTACTAGATGATTTCAATATTTTATCATTTGCTGATGGTTACTGAGGTTTAGACCCAAAATATGGATTTTTACGTAATCTATTACAAAATTCTCTCTTACAGATGTTTAGTTGGGAGTTATAGTATTTTCTCTATCACATTCGAATTTTCCGTAAATGCAGGAATTATGCACTCTATTGAAAATTCCTGACATGTGCCTCCTTCAAGGTTTGAGACGAGGATCCTATATAGGTTCTCGTAAAGTTTCCTGGTCATCGTGAAATGGCTGGCAAATAAGATCTTGCACATGTTCCTTTACGTTGGATATTCCATAAAGGCCAACATACATGCTCGCCGATGTATCGAAACGATTCGGCGTTTCACGACACCCTGTTCTAGAGTTCTTAGTAAGTTATATTACTTCGAGAACGGTAACGAGAATGAAAAACGAGAATATAACCGAGATTTAAATTCTCTAAGAATTTATGAGAACTTATGATTGTAGAGATTTTAATGGCAAGGGAGAATATTGATTAATTAAGCCTGTTGCAGCATTTCACGAAAAAATGTAAACAAACAGAAAAATAGCAAAATCTGTGGAATGCCTTAAAAGCCGCCATTGTGTCTACATCTTAGCAATACGCGGTGTTTGAGGCTGCAAAAATAATATGTTTGAAGTATAGTTTTTTTATCGATAATCTTTTGGTTGTACGACAGGGGCTATCTGCTTACTTTCTGCAAAAAGGAATTTGTTTGACTAAAACGGGAATTTTTACAAGTGTCGAGATGCGGGTTGAGACGTGCGGGTGAGCAGTACTTACATTTGCCAAGTCCCTGTCTAAGCAAAAAAGGCACAAAACTTCACTCCAAGAATGCTTCACTCACTCAGAAAAATTTTGCGAATTTCTCTATGCACAGAAAAACTCGAGCACTTACGAAAATCGTGTAAAAAAGAAGTTTGATAAATAGCTTACTAGACCTGTACTAGTTACTTCACTAGTTACCAGACCTGTCAGTATTTTCGCAGCGACCTCAATTGACGATTACTACAAAGTATGGTCGGTAAGGCCGGTCATATACACTTTCGCATCATTATGTATATGACCGGCCTTACCGACCATACTTCGAGTGCAGTTTGTAGTAATCATCAATTGAGGTCGCAAAATTTTTCTGAGTGAGTGCAGCACCCTTGGAGTGAAGTTTTGTGCCTTTTTTGCTTGGACAGGGACTTAGCAAAATGTAAGTACAGCTCACCCGAACCCCTCAATCCGCGTCTCGACACTTGTAAACATTCCCGTTTTAGCCAAACAAATTTCTTTTTGCAGAAAATAAGCAGATAGCCTCTGTCGTACAACCAAAAGCCTGTTGGAACAAAAGACAAGAAAATAAACATAAACAAAAAAATGGCGAAATTTGTGGAATAAATTTAATCTCGCAGCTCACTGCGTAATACATAGATTTTTGGCCTTAAAAATTTACCAACATCTACTAATATTGTAACAAATAAACAAAAATTGGAATCCACATCTACTAATAATGAGACAAATAAACAGGCATCGGAACCAAATGTGAAATATGAAAACTGCATATTTCACGGCAATATTATCAATAATTTTTATTTTTCTAATAGTAAAACTACGGAGAAAAATTCATAATACACTAAAAGTATTTAATATTAATGACATAAGGTTGTATTATAAGTTTCTGTTTAATTATAATACATGTAATGCCTATAAAATTTTATTATTTAAAAAAATGACTATTATTATTCAAACTATAATAGAATACATAAAATAAGTTTTGCAATTGTGATTCAAATATATAGTCATGTTTATAAAATAAACACTATTTTATTTTATGAGGGTGTATCTAAACCTTTATTTATAGATGTATTTGATGCCTGTCCCCCCGACCAGCAGCATTGGCTCCGCTCGTGCCAAAAATGTCGGGACAAGCCAGTGGTGTAGCATACTCTAGGGGGGCCCTATATCAAAATTAGTCGGGGGGCACTTCTAACCTTTCAATGTTTAATTTTACGATTTTAATTTTAATTTTTAATTTTCACACTCGGGGGCAACTTATCTTTGATACGGCTGATACGGCGGTAGCCAAGTCCTTGGGGCAGGCATCAATATATATCGCACCATGAACACATAAAAATGTTTTCGTACTTTTGACTGGGTAGCAAGAAAAATAGTATACACTAAATGGGCAGAAATTTGAGAGCCCTGAACTGCGCGAGATGATGCCTCGACCTCGCCTCGGGCATCATATCGCGCGGTGAAGGAATCTCAACTTTCTGCCCTTGTAGTGCAATATACTATTGATAAATCGCGTATAAAATTACAAGAACTGTCAGCTGTTTCGCAGCGCATAATAAGACTCGCAAAATTTTTCTCAATGAGTAAAGTTTTGTGTTCTCTT
Source organism: Synergus japonicus (assembly GCA_900474275.1). Lineage (NCBI taxonomy): Eukaryota > Metazoa > Arthropoda > Insecta > Hymenoptera > Cynipidae > Synergus > Synergus japonicus. The sequence continues at coordinate 34,737 of UCOH01012143.1, forward strand.
TTATTTGGATAGGGACTAGGCAAAATATAAGTACTGCTTACCCGCACCCCTCTCATCCTCATCATAACACTTGTCGAAATTCCCATTTTAGCCAAACAAATTTATTTTTTCAAGAAAAAAATAAAGAGTCCCTGTCGCGCAATCGAAAAAACATCTCTGGTTAACCGACACTTCGAGAACATTATTTTTGAGGCCTCTAAAACCGCGTATTGAAAATATGTGATAAAAATGGCGGATTTTAAGACATTCCACAGATTTCAATATTTTTCTGTGTTTGTTTACATTTTTTCGTCTAATGCTCCAACAGGCTTAAAGGAATTAAAATAAGTTTTAACTGATTTTTAAATAATTTCAAAGGATTTTTATCAATGTAAAACTATTTAAAAGATTTGAAAAAATTTAGAGAAAGTTTGAAAAGACTTTAAAAAATTTCAAACTATGGAAAATATTGAAATTGATTTTATGGAATTATTAGAGATTTGACGGAATTTCAGAAGATTTCAAATTTTTTTTTGAAATTTCAAGGAATTTATAAAGATTTAGAGGATTTATGAAAATTTTATGAGATTTTGAAGTGACTTTTGAAAAGTTTGAATTTATTGTAAGTGATTTTGATGAATTTAATGTAAATTGAAGAAATTTCCAGTATCATACCTTTATCAATTTGCTCTCGTGCTTGAGAATTCGACATTCCATGATAAGGACTACCACCTTTGGAAAATATCTCCCACATTAAAACTCCATAGCTCCAAACATCACACAGGGAAGTGTACTTGCCTGAAATAGAGAGAAAACGCATCAAATTTCAATTTAAAAATTAAATAATGATAATAATTTTTGTTCAGAAGAAAAAAATAAGCTAACCAAAATTAAGAGCCTCTGGTGCAGTCCACTTGATTGGAATCTGTTTCATTCCATCTGAAACTATATATTCCTCCTCTTCTCTAGACATCCCGAAATCTGAGATCTTCACTATAGTGTCATAGCCTAAGATAAAAATTTAATTAAAATTACTATTTCAAATCAAGGAACTTCAATTATCAAGATGTCTACTACGTAATTTTTGCCCACCAAATTCCCGATTTGTGAAACACTCTTAAGATTCCATGAATTCCACGACAAACTTTGGAATTGAAACTATTGTAAAAGTTCCTAAATTCTTCGATAACCTTCAATTTTCCTTTTTAACTTTCGAATCCATTAAAATTCATTTTAAGGATTCATTTCATTCATTTCATTTCATTTCATTTCATTTCATTCATTCATTTCATTCTTTTATTTCATTTTAAAAATAATTTTGATAAATCGCGTACAAAGTTGCTAGACCTGTCAGCTGTTTGACATCGACGCCAAGTGACGATTACTGCAAAGTATGGTCGGTAAAGCCGGTCACATACACTTTCGCATCATTATGTATATGACCGGCCTTACCGACCATACTTCGAGTGCACTTTGTAGTAATCGTTACTTGGCGTTGCTGCGCAACAGATGACAGGTCTAGCAACTTTATACGCGATTTATCAAACTTATTTTTTACGCGATTTTCGTAAGTGCTCGGGTTTTGCAGTGCATAGCGAGATTCGCCAAATTTTTCTCAGTGAGTGAACCACCCTTCCAGTGAATTTTGGTGTCTCTTTTAGTTGGATACGAACTTGAAAAAATGTAAGTACCCCTCTAACCCGCGTCACACAAATTGTAAAAATTCTCGTTTTAGCTAAACAAATTTGTTTTTGCCAGAAATAAACAGATAGCCCCTGATTAGCTGAAATATGAAGATTTGCGGTGGCATAAAATAGTGGGAACTACGGTCATTTTTTGACAGCTCAGCTGTTCCCCACTGGAACTCCGTACTCTACTACGCATGCGTTGCACTCCGTATCTGATTGGTTGCTATTCGCGCGTCATTTGAAATGCATAATATTTTTGAGCATTTCAAATTGCGCGCGAATAGCAACCAATCAGGTACCGAGTACGACACATACACAGTAGAGTACGGGGCTCAAGTTAGGGCCACTACTCACATTGTGCGACGCAAATGATTCGGACGCGTATATGCCTCGCACTGTTCATACAAAATGCAACACATATGAACCGCGTGCCTCATACGCCATGCAAGTGACGTGTCTCGCACGATTGTTATCTGTGTATCTAAAATATAATTTTAGTATATTAATATACACAAGATCACTACAAAAAATTTTCAGCACCAAAAAAACTTCGGTAAAAAAAATTCAGCGCCTGAAAAATTGTAGTCATAAATCATCACATTCACTTCTAGTATTGTAGGTGGTTTCAGGGATTGTAACGGATGGATAATAGTTCGAATCGCTTGAAATACTATAGTAAAAATAGTATATTTTCTTGGGTAAAATCGATTTCAATTGTAGCATTTCTTATCGATTGTGGTCGAAATTGAGCATCATTACCAAATGAAAAATTGTAGAGAAATGCCCATATATGATTCATTCCAAATAAAAGGTTACTTTCATGTCCCCCTGCCAAAAAACATATTTTTACTATTTTGTTTTGCAACTTTAGTGATTGTTATATTAAAATGAAGTATTATCTACTAATATTCAAACTTATTAATGTTGAAAATCAATTTAGAACTGAATGGCAGACCTAGAAGCAGGCAAAATGTCCACTACTGTCCCTCTCACCAGGGCACTTACGATATGATATCTTGTAATCTATATTCAATTTTTCTTCAATTATACTATACTGCCTTTCGCATAATATTTTGTGTGTGTGGCAAAACTGTTTACTTTGCCCAAGCATCCAAAGTAAACAGCTGTTCTCAAGTAAATGAAACCACTAGATCGTTTTAATTGTGGAAACATTTTTATGGGAAGGCAGAAGAAAATTCGAAGGATTATCGTGAAACAGGTGTCCACTACTGTGTGACGGGAAAGTCATTTTCAGTATTAAAACTCTAGGTTTCCGTGAACGTCAAGGCGGGAGTATTTGACGAATCAATTTAAAGTCTAAGATAGAGTAGGTTTCTTATCAACTGGCAGCGAAGCCTTGCGCTCAAGCGGTAGCGAGTGCGCAACCTTATCGACTCTGCGTGGTCACGAACGGCTGAGAGGTAGACTATATAGACGTTTATATATGTTCGACTATTGTAAGTATCTATTCGCTTGATAAATAAATGTCTGGAATGGAACTTGTTAATTAATCGCTTAGTTTGTTATTTCATGGGACTTCACAAGTCCCACACCTTACTTGCTATTTCATTGAGAGTCAATTGCTCGTAATGTTGAGTTAGCTTGTCAATTTTGATTATTTGATATTAACCTCGCTAATCGGGTAAGTTAGATTAGCTGGCGCCCAACTTTGTTTTATCTTGTCATATAACTTTTCTTATTTCTTTAGGGCCCCGGCAGGCTCTGACCTAGCCCGCGCCGGGTGAATGGTGAGAATTATTATTTATATAAAATACCTTATCTTTTCAACTGTCTCGCTTGGAAAATTGTAAGAAATTTTTTAAATTATGTCATAAAAGTACGATTATTTATTCTTTTCAATTCACTTATGAATGCGACTAGCCGCGATGTTTTAAACCTATCCTTTTCGCAAGGAGAAACAAGCAAGTGTAAAATGTCCACTACTGTCCCAGAAAATACATTTATACTCTTTGAATCTTAATTTGTTTAGAAACTAACCAAAATGAAAAGTTAAATGCTCTAAAATGAAAGTTAGAATTAAATCGCCAAGTTGCTCAGGAAAATCGGAAAGTTATTAAAATAATTTAAATATTTTATAAAATTAAAAAATTATAATTTTAAACTTATTACGAACTATGCTATTGTATTAAGAATAAATAACTTTTATATTATATATAAAAATTATGCTTTGTTACAAAATGTCCACTACTGTCCTCACATCCATCGAGATCCTGTTTACACGTTTTCTCCTTAAACAAGTGAGAGATATATAATTAGCCATTAGTACTTTCATTTTTTAGTTAGTAAATAATCTTTCTATTATAATATTTATATAAAACTTATGAAATATGTTTAAAATATTCTTTTCAAACAAAAATGAGAAGAAAAATTAATTTTTCCAGCCTTTTGTTTGGTTGATGTTTTGGACTAAATTGTAAATAAAACTTGATTTTTCACATATATTGATACTTATTTGATATCTGATACTAAAAAATGACAAAATTTACAATGTTTTTAATAAATAAAGTATTTTTATGCCGAGGCAGAACATTTTTAGTTTGTTAATTTCTGCCACAAAACGGTTCATCCTTGAAAATAACTGCCTCCAACAGCGTAACCACTATGATTTTCGTACATTTGACACCTCAGACAATAGAAAAAAAATTAGTTTCAAACCCAAAATCGATCATTGCCATCTCAACATTCGTAGTAGCCAAAAGTTACCTTTTATTTGGAATGAGCCATATAATACACTGTATATACAACTGAATAGTAGGAGCGTGAGGCAATTTGATGACGAGAACCGCCATGTTTTAGTTGGGTTTTTACCCCTTGGCGGCACACATTTTTCTAAGAAACCAATTTTACAGTCACAGGCACCTTAGGGGGGTTTCGGGCTCGCTGATTACGAATCCGGAGTCAGATTTCCTAAATTCAAAATTCAAACTTTCCAAAAATCTTAAATTCATCCATCTTGGATTTTTCGACATTTTGAATTTAGATTCAGATTCAGAGATGAAAATAAACACCTCAAGAACAGGGTTGAAAAAAATACACTTTTTATATTGGGTTTGTTCTGAGAAATACTGCATTTTAGAGTTTTTTTAAACAAAAAAATAGAGTTTATAACTTATATAACGTTGCAGAAAATTCTGAAAAATTTCTGAAAAATACTTTAAGGTGGACTCTTCACAAAAAAAAAATTGCCGTTCGAATCTACAAGATAGATTAGTGGAAATGAATTTCTCCGTGAAAATGCAACAATTTGGATTATTTGTTTATATACATTATGTTTATAATGTATATTAACATTTAATGTGATTAACAATTAATGACGGATAACATTTTTCTCATATTCATTTATATCCTAGAGACTTAGGAAAAATAAAAAACCCGGTACTTGTTCTTAAAAAAATGTAAAACAATGGAGAAAAAGGTGGGACGTCGAACGTCCCACTATGCCGCAAAGGGTTAAGTGAAACAAGGCGGGAGATTCAAAATTATGAAAAAAAAAAATATTATCAAAAGACTTGTAGAATGCAATTCTTTTTAAACAATTTAATTTTATGAAACTGTAAAATGAAGAAACTTTTATAAAACATATCAATCCCATTATATAAAAAGAGAATGTTAACACATATTATAACTCGCGTTTTGAAAAAAATTGTATTGTAAATATTTTTAATTCCACCGACTTTCTTTTTTTAAAACTATTTAACTATTTTTATTAATGCAAATGATGTTTTATGAAATTTTCTTCATTTTACAGTTTTATAAAATTAAATTGTTAACAATATATTTTATAGGTATTTTATTACTATGATTTCAGAAATCATAGTAATGAAGGATCTGAATATTTACCGCCTCTGTTTTTCTTCGTAGAACACTTAATGCTTTCATTTAAATCGTACACTTGCACACACGCATACGCGCCATCAATATAAGTAGTAAACGCACTTTCGACCGGTTATAAGAAAAAATAGTATACACCACACAGTCAGGAAGTTAAAAGCCCTGAACATGGCCCGAGGCTTCTTCTCCTGGGGCATCATGGCGCGCAGTGCAGGAATTTCAAACTTCCTTTTCTTGTGGTGTAATATACTATTGATTCCTTAAAATGTCTTAAAAATGTTTTGAAATCATTTGGAATCATCCGAAATCTCTTTCAATCTTATAGAACAATTTTTCCAATTAACTTGGAATTACTTAAGTTACAGGTTTTTTCAGAGTTATTTCCTAGGTTTCCTAGTTAGTAGGCACCTTGAATTGTATGTATTAAAAATCACTCACCAACAAGACAATTTCTAGCCGCTAAATCTCTATGAATGCAAGATTTGGATTCCAAATACCGCATTCCTGCAGCTGCGTCTTTACACATGCGAAGCTGCTCTTTTTGAGTGATATTAGATTTATTGTTTTTGAGGTACGTGAGCAGAGATCCGCCTATAAAAAGTCTCGGTTAAATATTTTTTTTTTACACAATTTTCTTTGAATAAATTCTTTTGTCAAAATTCTTGAATAGACGACAAACTGTTATTTTAATGAAAATATTAAAATTTATACATTAATATTCAAATTAAAAATGAAAAAATTGAAAAATAAATTTTACGAAAATCATAAAAGTATATAAAACTTGTAAAATTAAATATTTTGTTAAACCCTTATAAGAAATTCAACTAGGTAAATAGTGGAATAACTATGCAAAATTTCATCAATTTATCTCTACGCGTTTTTAAGAAATTGGTGGATCGTAGCACACACACACACACAAAATACTTTTTTTTAAACATATTTCAAGGGCAATATATAAAATATGAGGACCTGAAAAATTGTCCGTATGTATGTTTGTATGTATGTATGTAACGATCCTGCAATATCTTGAAAATGCATAATTGAATCAGCACAAAAGTTGATACAACTTCACAGTTAGTTTTAACCTTTCTTGACTTTTTTGAATTCCATAGATATTCTTGACAATCAGGTGCCAGAACCATTCAAAAAGTTTAAAAACGCTGGCTTTTATAGAGGGTCAACAATTGTTTTCTCACTTTTTTGAAATTTTGCCAAGGGGCTATTCAAGTACTACGTGAGCAATTTCAAGATCATTTTTTAACATTTTACCTCCTTTTATGTAGATAATAGTAAGTATCAGTGTGCCCAGATCTGAAATCAGATGCCCTCGCACACAATGAAGAGGCTATGTTCGTGTGAAAATAGTAGGAGACCGTAATGATTGCGCGCGCAGCAATTTCTCCTCTTCTGAATTTGAAAAGCCGAAGATGTACGATTGCCTTCGGAAAGCTTCGGGCGGTCTATTTATATCTCCTCCTCTCCTCCTCTCCTCAACTCCTTGGTTCACATGTGAAATTGAAGAAATGATCGATTTTACTATTTCGATGCGTTTTGATGTTGAGGTTAGGTTTTTCAGGTGGAGAATATTAATATTAATACCATTATATATATTAATAATGTTAATATTAGGATTATATTATAATAGAATAGATTATAATAGTAATTTATTTCTATTTGGATCTGCAAATTGAATGAAATTCAAGAAATTGGTTATTTTAATGATTTGAATATTTCGCGCGATTCTTATATACGTAGATTTTAAGGTTCTGTTTTTTCAGGAATAAAATATTTTAAATTTGATATTAATATAAACAATAAATAATATTATATATAATTAATGTTCATTTTATAATGGTACTCTATTCTGATTCAATTTATACCATTGATTCGCACTTATTAGAAAGAGATTCAGGAAATTGGCAATTTTAATGATTTGAATGTTCCGCGCGATTCTTATATATATCTATATAATATGCAAATTAATAAATTATATAATTAACTATATGATAGTACAATTATGTATAATATTATATTAATATTACATAAC
>UCOH01012146.1:0-111662 GCA_900474275.1 Synergus japonicus
CACTAAAAGAGTATACCAAAGGACAATCCAATCGGTCAATTCTTTCGAAAGTTATCGTGCTAACAAACTAAAATCTACAGACAGACAGACACATTCATAAAAACATGTTTTTCGGGTTCAGGGGGTCCCAAAACGTGGACATTTGATGAAAACTGGGGGGGGAGGGTCAAATTTTACACAAATCTAATACATTCTCTCTGATGAGAATGTAATATTAATGTATAATTTTCGTTGAGTAAAATGGAGAATGGAATTTTGAGCTTAACACTTGGGTCCAACGCCCTTAAGGGCCTGCAAATCTACCGTTGTTTCCTCTCTTTTTTTTTAAATTCCATTTTTTACATTCTCATCAGAGAGAATGTATTAGATTTGTGTAAAATTTGACCCTCCCCCCCCAGTTTTCATCAAATGTCCACGTTTTGGGACCCCCTGAACCCGAAAAACATGTTTTTATGAATGTGTCTGTCTGTCTGTAGATTTTAGTTTGTTAGCACGATAACTTTCGAAAGAATTGACCGATTGGATTGTCCTTTGGTATACTCTTTTAGTGTCCCAAAATGAAGGTCAAGTTCGTTGGCTAGCCATTTTGGATAAAAATTTAAAAAACTGGAGCATTTTGAAAATATTTGAAACCACTTTTTTTTTTAATTTAAAAATTATAATGACGGATCTTTGTAGTACTCAAAAAGATGAACAATTTATCTTAATGACTTTTTTGGATAAAAAAAAAATTGAAAGACTTATAATATTTTGAAAATCCAAAAAATGAAATAAAACTTGAATTAGAAGCCAAACAACGCACGATATGAAAAAAAGTATAAATCTGAAATGCAAATTTTGAGCCAAATAACGCGAGATACAGAGAAAATGATAAGAAACATAATTATTGGCCTTAAAAAGATCTACAAGTTCCCCTTGAACCATTTTTCAACAGGATGAGTAGTTTTCGTTTTAATCATGAAAAATATTGTTAAACAAAGCCGAGCGCGAAGCGCGTGGTTTAAATGAAATATCAAGCGCGAAGTTTTCGTTTGCATTCCATTCCATTTTGTAGTAATTTAAAAATAAATAGGTGCAAACGTCCCGAAGGGCGCAAAAGCCGCGAAGCGCGCAAGTGCAACGTGTGTATGAGAATGTGCCCGCGTAAGCGGGCAGATTTTTTTTCTTTCTTTCCACAGTGACAAAACTTTTTATTCTTTTCTATTTTATTATTGTGTATCTATTTTAAAAATCTCGCAGTAGATTGCCAATGGCCATTAAGGGTGTTGGAGCCAAGTTCTAATCTACAATTAATCAATTTTAAACTAGAATTATACGTACAGAGCGAGAAAATCGCTAATGCAAATGTTTCTAAGTAAAGTTTTTAATTTCAAGTAAAATATTCAATTTTAAAGTTAGATTTTGGATTCACTGTTTTACGCAAAAAGTATCGAAACTAAATATTTGTTTGTTCTGTACACGGTCTTAAATCTGAAAAAATATTAGTGCTACAGAGCGAAAAAATATTTATCTATAATTTTCGTTGAATAAAATGAGGAATAGAATTTTGAGCTTAACACTTAGGTTTAATGCCCTTAATTATTAATTAATTAGTCCTTTGCATGAAAAAGTTAAAAGTAAAAGAAAGGATAGATTACATACAATTTTCAGCTAGGACTCAGCGGAATATTCTACCTTGAATCTCGTCAGTTTAACCAGCGAAGCGAATGATTAAAGACATCCTGATATTATCCTTAATTTTCGGGGCTATTAGATATAAGCGGAATAAATTGAAGCTGAACCTGCAGGATCATAAGTTTAGTTTTCATGTCCTTAGTTCTCGATTATTCACACTGAAGTGTATACTCTGATCTTGATTTTTCCTTAAAAAAGTATATCAAAATTAATATTAAATAATACATAATATAATACTGTGTTTATGTGAAAAGAAAATAATTCATTTGCAAACGTGAAATGTCTCGATTGATTGAAAAATCAATGACACTTCTCCCATTGTTGACGATGTTAATTAAGTCTCAAAGCGTCGACCAACTGATGCTTGCAACACAGGAAATTTCTACAACCGATACGACAAGCAATAAAGTTTATTTGTGGTCCACTACTAGTCCACCGGAAGTCAAACAAACCACTTCACCTCTTCAAACAGTAGCGACTCGCCCACCAATAGCTTCTTCAAACCCCTATTATTTTCCTGGTATGTGCAGAGTAAAGGAAAATATATAATACAAATCTTTATTATCAATATTTCTTTTCAAGAAAGAAAATAAATACTTTCAGAAATGCACGAATAAATTTGAATCATTTCTAATTATTTTCTTTGAAATTTATTTTTTTTTCATTTACTTATTGTCTTATTTATTTTAATTTAATTGTGTTGGAGTCAAGTTTTAATCTAAAAATTCGATTTCTTCATTTTACTCAACAAATATCAAATTTGGAATTTTTTCCCTCTATATAATTTATCAATTGTTAACTAGAATTATTCGTACAGAACGAGAAAATATATAATTCAAATATTTCTAAATAAAATGAAAATATTGAATTTCGAAGTCAAATTTTGAATTTTTCGTTTTATGCAAAAAGTATTGAAAATAAATATTTTTTTCTCTCTGTACGCAGTCTTAAGTTTGAAAAAATATTAGTGCTATGGAGCGAAAAAATATTTATCTATAATTTTCGTTGAATAAACTGAAGAATAGAATTTTGAGCTTAACGCTTGGGCCCACACCCTTAATTTTTTTTTTTTTTATTTATGAAGTAATTAATGTCTTCTGAAGTTACTGAAGTCAAATCGAATTTGATAAACTCAAAAATAAATTTTCTACACTTCATTTCAGATATGATACAACCCCAAATGGAGGAACAAGTTCGAAGTGAAAATTATCCTTATATTTACGATACGGTTTCCAGTTACGGATATCCTGTTTATCCACCCAATCCTGAACAATCGGTGGCACCTACTTCAAAGCATTTTGTAGTAGTCAGTTTCATTGGGATGCTTCTGCTTTTTGCAATTATTCAAAACACCATCCTATCAGCAAAACGAAAAGAAGGTTTATTGGACGTCTTATCAAGAAGAAAGAGAAATCTGATTGAATCAAGGGGTTTAATTCCAATGGTTTGTACTCAAATTTGCCAAACAAAATTATTATTTTCTGATTTTTGAACAATGGTATTTATAGAATTGAAAATCAATTAAGAATAATATTTTCTAGTCCCCAGAGCAAGAATATGTTTTAAACGACGATGCAAGGTTGCGTTGCATTCAAAGAACAGTTTGTTCAGAAAATCGGAAGCTCTTCAAAGATTTGGGAACTATTGGAAAAGTAGTTGCAAAATATTTAATGTAAGTTTGCTTCAACTTTGATTAATTCCTAAATTCATTCCTAATTTATAAAACTACACTACAAGTCAGAATTGTGAGTTCAAGTTTTCCGACTATCGTTTAAATTCTCTTAAATTAAAAATTTAACTATATAAAATTATTTAAAAATTTTAAAAGTTATTCAAATATTTTCAGAGGTCTTTTAAATTTTAAATGATTTTAAGAGATTTCAAGATATTTCCAAAAATTTTTAAAGATTTTGAGAAATTTTAAGGGATTTGACGCGGTTTTTATGGTGAACACAATTCTAACTGGTAGTATAATTTTTGTGTAAATCCTAATAGGAAAATTTTTTCAGGAAGAGTATAAAAGAAACTCTGGATGAATCTTCAGGTTGGGATCGTCTCGTGGAAGATGCAGGAGCAGCTGGACTTCGGGATGAAGATTGCAACGTACTTTACAGAGGATGTAACCCTCCTCCTTTAAAAATTAAAAAGAAGACATCAGTATCTGAATAACGAGAAGCAACACAAACAAAAACTTATAAATTGACGCAAGTCTCAATATAACGAGAACGAAGAATGAAGAAAGTTAATTTAAGAACCGAAAACAGGGTGGAAAGGTGTATTTGATCTCTGAATGATAAAAAAAAAAGATAAATAGAAGAGGTAGTTTTATAAAGGAAAGTCCAGATTGTTAATGGTTTTCAATTTTAATTACAATACGCTGCGTGTTGCCTTTTTGTTTATCTGCTACAAACATTGACATCCAGCCTGAACTATTTCAGACAGCAGTCGGTCCTACGCTCAACTTGTCTCACAAAGTCTGAGATACTCGTAATCATACATTTTTACTATGTATATACAAAAATACCAAATGACGAACAGAAGGGAAACAACTGGAGGCAACTGAATCCTGTAGTGTATCTTGTTGTTTGTTTTTTTAAAGTTTAAACTAATATAACACTATCATTATTATCGTTAACATTAAGGCATTACATATTTATAAACTCCTCGCCGCTCGTCGCTATACAGCAGTACCACACTAACTTGTAAACTTAAATAATAGACGTGAGATCGCTCGTTGCAATAGTCCAGGCTTAACACAAAAGTGACAAAAAATACATACACGGCAGACCGGAAACGGCTCTAACCGAGTCGACTAGATTTTTTCCCTTAAGAAAAATTAGTTTTCTTTAATAATAAGTCGTCAGTTTTCGTTAAAATCTTTAAAAGTCCCCTTATAAAATCAGTGAAACGCAAACGTACGTTAAAAATGGTGCTATTCAATTATATCAATCCTTAATTATTTTCCCCTAGGGAAAAATCGTTTCGAATCGCTTAGGGCCAAAGCGCTCATATTTTCAAATCACTCACATTCGCACAGTTAATCGCCTATCATAATCGCAATATAAATTAAATTAGATGCATTTCTCGAGGGATAGCAACTATGTAGTTGAAACTTTAAGTTTTCACGTTACGTATCTCCTCGATATAGTTTTCAGGATTGCTATCGAACAAAAAAAGGAAAAACAAATTTATATTGAAAATCAAATTAGAAACAGAAAATTAAAAAGAAAAATAAAACGATTTTTTCGACCATTCTTTCTTAAAAACGCGACACATTCGTAGAATACTGAAATTAAAATCTGAACAAAAACTTAAAATCACATACATCACAATAACTTGAAAGAGACTTAAACGTATCGACATGAACAAATTTCATCTTCGTGGAATCATTTTCTTAACTGAAAGTTATCACTTTGTGAAAATATAACAGTGATTAAAAAGCTCGCAAATTTACAAAAAAAAAAAGAATAAACAAAACTTTATGAAACAAGTAAAGACTACAACAACAAAAAATTTGTTAAAATGACATGTTGGCAAATTAAAAAACACCGCTCTCGAGATTTTCCAAGGGCAAACTTCAATTTTGAGTCTCGGTAGTATGCGATTAGGTATCGTTAAAAAAAGTATTACTATTTACACGCCCCAGAAACACTGGCCTTACTCGCGTTCGAGTTGAAATTACTTTATCGTACTCCATTGCATAAGTTTTGAGATTCCACGCATCCTCGGTTCGACCGATAATGGCACTGTCCTCGTCAATAGAAACTTCTTACTTAAATCAGAAACCTAAATTGTTAAGCAATTCGGAACAGATTTCGGAGAGATATTTTTGTCGAAAATGAAAAACAAGCTTCCTACATCTGAATACACCGAGAAAAAAGTTTCTTTGATTCAAAGAAACTTTTTTCTGAGTGTAGATCTTGAGGAATTTAGAAACTAGAATCAAACGAGAAGTAACAAACGATGTATTATAAATTTCGATTGCACATAGAAGAGTTCATTTTGACAAAAATATCTGTCGGAGTTTCTAAGGAAAAAGCGCGGTCGAGACACCGGGAAGCTCGAAGATCGAACATGGTAGATGTAGTAGAGTTCAGTCGTCGCAAATAGAGCTATCTAATGACTTGAGGGGAAAGGATCGCGCGAGACAAGAGAGAGACTTGAGGCACCAAAAAAAGAAAACAGAATCGAGAGACTCTCAGTGTTGACATAAAAACACTTGCTGTCATCTTCTTACTCGTTTATTGTTTATCATTCTTAGTCCTCGAGACATTGAAAGTCATAGAAACATCGTGCGGATTCGTCAGTAAATTTTTCCAACTGAAAAAATACTCTGGAGTTGTCGATCGAACCGTACAAAACGGATCCACATTATGCAGACTAACACGATAATCGCTTAATCGATTAAACTATCAATTGATATAATAATAATAATATTATTAATATTATCAATAATAATATGTACAACATTCTAAAACTATTTGTCCTGTTTTCATGCTCAGAACACGGCACATGTCCGGATATTATAAAATAGTACGGTTTATGCTTTGTTTTCTTCCTCGAGTATAAAGTTCTAAAGAATATTCTGGAGAATATTCTCTCGAGAATTTTTAGATTCATTTTAGTTTTGAGAATTTTTTGGTTTTTTTTTCGATCTTTAGAATTAGAAGCATTCAAGATACTTAAAAATTCCAAGTGAAGTGTTTTTAAATGAAAGATGGACTAGAATTCATTCGAATTCAATTTCAATCTGCAAATCCAATTGCATTTGAATTCGATAGACTTTGAATTTCATACTGAACTTGAACCATAAAACCTACATATATATATATTTATATATATATATTAAAATCAATAAAATTCTCTATATTCTCGGGAGTATTTTTATAAATATTTCCCTACTTGAAATTCTCGAGTTTAGAACTCTATTCATGTTACAATCAAGACGCAGATCTCTACGTTCACTTCACAAGATTTACAATACGTGATTTCTTGTTTTTAGGCTTGTCTAAGTAAAATTCTCACAATCGTCCTTGTCGTAAAGTTTTCTTCTTTAAAAAAAGAAAGAAAATGCCAATTAAAAATGCGCCTTGTGCGTCCTTTGCGAAAAGAGATCGTGCGTTAAACGACTAGCGACTCACAGGAATCGTGTCTTTGAAAAACGATGGGAAGCGATGATAATCTGGCAGCTCATGTAATTTGGAAGACGCGACAACAAAATGCCCGTATTCATTTAAGTAGATCGTACATATTAGGGTAGCTGAAAATGCCAGTCAAACAGTTTTCGGTGTAAAAGAGATACCTTCACATGGAAAACTATTTGACTATTTAACAATTTTATACCCTTGGAGTCTTATCTTTCATTTCGACTAGTGAAGAGTCAAGCACATTTCACTAAGTCGCGTATCGTTTGTAGCCGCGGTTCGCAGTTTCGTACATTTTTCTCTCTCTTTCTCTCGCTGTATCTCGCACGCGCATAGCTCTCTCTCTCTCTCTCTCTCTCTCTCTCTCTCTCTCTCTTTCTTTCTCTCGGTTTACGATACTCACACACCATTATACTTTGTAAGACCTAGCATGCTTAGAAAATACTTGAAAAACGAGTCTATTGGAAGGTGGCTATTCGGCTGGCTTTTCGTCACTGTACACACTTTTATCTCGTAATTGATAATAACTTTCTCCCTTTGTAAAGATGTTGATTCTCGCCGTGGCTCGTTCACTCGCTTTTTTCTTCTATAGTGTCTCTTGTACCACCTCGCAATGCCGGACTAGAGCAAATCCAATACCGACGCTCAGCATATTTTCTCAAAATCAAGAGATCCGAGGTTCCAGATGCAGCCTCCAGGCTCGACTAAGTCTAACATTTTTTTTACTGGCCAACCATGAAGCGCTGCATGAAACGCCGCGTGTCTTTGTCAATGAAATTTCTACAAGCTCAAACCCCGCTTTTCTGGTCGAAGAAAAGTACCAATCTCCTTCGAATAAAATTTTCGCCATTCTCTCGGTTCTACGCAAACCTCAACAAAGTGAGAACAAAAGGTAAACATGGAATGCGTGCCGTTGCGAGATATTTGGGGTCGCAGTCTCGGCTGGAATAACAATTAATAAAGACTCTGCGATTAAAATCGCGTCGACAACATAAAACAACAAATATTGGCTAATAATTTGCTAGTCTCAGATTCCGGTAGGACATCATCGTCTTGGCAAAAATGAATATGCTACGAAATCGTGAGGTGACTGTGACACGCGGCTATCGGTGGATTGTGCTCGATGGCACACGAGGGGTTCGGCGGGATCCCTGTGCGTTGTAGTGATAATGACGATATCGCTTCGTGATAGTAGTTATAGTAGTGATCGCAGTTATTCTGGCGTTTCAAAGGGGGTCACTCGGTGGTTACCTTCTGTCTTGGTACAGGAGATAAGTCTTCATCGCTTGTGGTAGATTCAATTCGTCCACTCTGTCATCTATCAAATGCTTTCCAATACGCTGTCGAATCACTCTTCGGCACAGATCCATCAAAGGCAAAGGCTCAGCTGTTGAATAGAAAGCAAACTTTAGACGTATCCCAAAAGAAATAATCATTTTATTATTATTTATTTACTAGTAGAAATTTACTCGGCGATGCTCGGGGTTTTAAGAAATTTCACGGGATTTTATAGAGATTTTATGTGATTTTGGAGAATTTCAAGATATCTTAATGAATTTTTAAGACTCAAAACTAGACGTCTGAAACTTCAACCCAATAATAAAAGGTACAATACAATCGAAAATTCTTGTTATGAATATTTTATCGCAGTTGTTTAAGGTACTCTAATTTTTATAATAATAAAATGAAAATTCTCATTTTACAACTAAATATTCATAGTTTTCTGAATCAGATTTTCAGATATTTTTGAAATTAGTTTCCTAGCTTTTATGACAGGCTCAAAATTGGACGAGCATATAGCAGAAGCTAGAAAAGTAATTTCAAAAATATCTAAACAGTGTAAAATAAACTATAAAAGAATTTTATATTCCTATCCCTATTATAAAAAGAACATACTTTCAGCTAACTTCATAACGTTACCTCAATTTCTTACGTCAGGGTGCCGTCCTATGGTAGCAGAAAACGCAAAGCAGAAAGCAGAAAATCATTAGAATGCAAGAGAGAAAAAATCTGCCTGTCTCTTTCACTCTTATGATTTTCTGCTTTCTGCTTTGCGTTTTCTGTCGACATGGGATGGCACCATTAGCATTACCACTGGTTACACATGAAGTAAGCGTCAAGTCGAAAATATTTATTCGAGAGTTTGCATATATACTAGAGTCTCCCAAATGTCAAGAAATTTTTGATTCTCTATAGTCACATCAATTGGCATGCGTCACATTAATTGCGCATATAACCAATCAGATGAAACGTTTCATTGCAACATTCCAAAGATTCATAAAACATATATGTGTATGCACGTTCATATCAGTTGAAGTTAGGTCATTTTGTGTCGTGCTAGATTCGAAATGAAGAAACAATCATTTTATTCTCGTTATAATTGTATTTTATTATTAATTTATGTATATAAGTTAATTTTCTATTTATCTAACAATATAACTTTTTAAACTGCTTATTTATTTCAATTTATTATTATTTTTAAATTTCCCGCCCTAATATTTGAAACTTATGAAACTTTGAAATGTTTTATAAAGTTATTCTATATTGAAATCGTGTCTTATAGCGTTTCTCTTCAACCCCAACCACGCCTTACTCTCAGTTTAGATTTTAGAAGTTTGATATTATCTTTTGGTGTCAAAAGACTGTAACGTGAATTAATGTCAAACGTACGATCAAGGCCTCCGATGTATTTCATCGTAATTTCACAGTGACCCCACACTGCCGAGACAATTGGGTGCAATTTTCTTCCCTTTAGTCCTCTAAATGCTACTCCAAGGTACTGGCCATCGACTACGAATGCTAGCGTTCCCTCGTCCATATCCAGAACCACTGAAACAATAATTCCAATAATCAAAATCCAGTTTCTTTCGTGCAATTAATTCTATACTATGTAGAATAAACTTTGAATATAATAATATTTGACTTAATAAAAAGCTTTTTTTCTGTTCAATGTGAATTTACATAAGAGGGTTTCCATTTTACTTTTCACACGGATTGTAAATAAGCAAGATTCTCTACAAATATTGTTTATGCTAAAAGTACACAAACTCTGTTAGTAAACAAATAGCTACGAAAATCTAAAATTTGCAGTACACTAGAAACGATTTATATACATAAAGAGACAATCTAAACACCTCTCTCTCTTTCTTTCTTTGTAAATAATCGTTGTGAACATTTTTTAAAAGAGACATTAAACTCAAGAAGTTGAATCCTATTCTCGTGATTGGTTTCTTAGGCAACAAACAAAACTTGATCTATTTTATTGTTACAATTTTCTTGTATTGAAAAGAAATTACCTAGGAATTTATCGGGAACAATAAACGACTCATCAGGTTTAAGGAGTGCAGGATACGTGGTTCCATTACTGTTCTTGGAGTCGTGATAGAGTTTATTTCTACCGAGGTCCCAACCCCAACTAAGTTCGTTGTTACCAACGAGGCTTTGATAACCAACGCTATGAAGAGGTGCATCGCTTGTCGCGACCCCGACAACTGCATGGGTTCCACGTTGTCTCGTACTCCAATGCAACTCCCACACATGCATGCCCTTTGTATATCCTATTTTCCCCCGTATACAGTCTGTACTTTGTGCTACAGGGTGTCGATGGAAGGTTAACTTATCATCATCCTACAACAAAAAATCAAATTTGGCAATTAATATCATTGAAATACAACATTTTTTCTTAAAATCGATTAAATGTGGGTCAATCAAACCTAATATAAACTTAATTCTTCAAATATGAAGTTCTAAATTAAGATTGGTTAACAAACCACAACTTTTAAGAATGTTAGATTCGTTCTAACTTCAAATTTATATTCCTCATTTTAATTATCGAATAAAAGCTTATTAAAATCCTCTACAACTTTATAAGGAACTTTACAATTACAATACATTAAAATTCTTTGAATTCCTTAAACTTTCTTTAAAATCTTTTAAAATTTTATGAAATCTTTTAAAATTCTACGAAATTATTTAAATACAATTAAAGGCACTTTTCGCTCAGTATTTATAATTTCTATTTTCAAAATGAGTACCACTACAGAACGAAAAAATATTTAATTACATATAATATTTTTTGAATAAAATGAGAAATTCGAATTTTGAAGTGAAAATAGGAATCCAACACACTTAAAGGGATTCAATTTGAAGGGAATGATGATCTGAAAAAACGCACCTTAACGAAAATATTTAAACTTCGGTCGTCAGCATTCCAACTGTGGTGTACTTGTGTTTCGCGGGAAGCGGGTGGCATGTCCAAAAGGACATCCAGACGTGCTGGTCTGGAAAAGTCTTGGGCTAGTTCCCTGGGGACGACTGCTTTGTATCCTAGTGCAGCTCCTCCTACGACGCCTATACCTCCTTGTGCTGCTGCACCGCTGTCGCGCGTCACACTCTTCACACCACCTGAAAATTAATTTCATTGTTAATAAATTATTAATAAATATCAATTACCTTACATTATATAAAGAAAACTTATAATCTATCGCTTAAAATAAAATAAAAACCCTTCAAAATTCGAAAAATATATTAAAATTTAAATAATAATTTCAGGTATTTCAAATACTTAAATTACATTTTATTTTAAATCTTAGATTCCCAGATGATAAAATAATAACAAAACATTCTTTATCCTTTCAATAATATGTATCAGTGAAACTACATATTTCAAGATTTCACTTTCGATTTGATTCTAGAAGTACGTGGTTTTGACTTGATTTAGTTAAATTAAAGTTTTATTTGTTGCAACGTACATATTTTTATTTTTTTTTTTTTGTTACTTTTAACACGATTATCTCACCTTCTTCTTCACTACAATTATCAGTCGAGTTATCATCCGTACTTAGAAAACAAAAAGTATGAGTATTTTAATTTTTTTCTCATATGTATTTGGATAAATATTTTGAATTTCTGCTAACATTGACTATAATATGTTACTGGATGAAAACTTTAATATAAACTGAACTGGAAGGTAATCTTTGGACTCTTACAGGTGTCTTCTGCCTGCTTTCCTGAAATATACAGCTATGTTCCCCTCCCGTTTACAAAATCTGGAAAACCCAAAGATTTTTTCTATAGATTTCACATCATTTTCAGGAAATAAGGTTTTAGGTCATAAAAAAAGGTTTTTGGTCAAGAAAATTTTTTCATGCGAATGCTGAAGTAATTTGAAAGTTTATGGGAATTCTTTTTGTCAGACCGATTTAAATTTTTAATCTTTCTCTTTAAGGTGTTATTTACACAAAATTTGTATAACCCGGATTTTTGATGTTATCTAATTATTTTTTTTTGAAGAAGTAAAAATTGTGGAAAAACCCGAGTTATCTAAATTTGTACATATGGTGATGAGTAACACATGCCCTTAAATTGTTTTCTCAAAAGAAAAAAAAAGTTTAAAAAAGAAAGACTTCTGACCTTTCTTGTGAATATTTGAAAAATTGCAATTTAATTGCGAGTCAAATGAAGATATTGGAAAAGACTTTTTGAATTGGCTTCTTGACTATCATAAGCACATGATGTCAATGGTTGTTTTATTCAGTTTTATTAATGGTGTTAGATTCATAGGCGAGTTGAGTCAAGCACTGACCTATCTCATTGGTCGGTAATCATTAATGTCCCCTCAGGCCATATCTCCTTCTTCATATCTTTCTCTCTTTGACTCTCTCAACTCTCAATAAGCCCAGGAAACACCTACGTGTCTACTATACACTATACGCAATGCTCAGTACGTGAATTGGATGTCATTAATCAAGAGAAACATTTATCGCTATGAAGCAAAATACTATCCACGTCTGAATTAATTATATGATAAACGTTATTCAAGTTTCATTGACGATCTTCGCAAATGCATTTATATTATCATTTTTTTTAACTTTTCTTATCTGAGTGCACTGAAATAAACAAATCATCAATCAAATGTTTACACGTGGCTTTGATTTAGGTAATTTTCTACTTATTCATAATTAGAATCCATTTTTTTATTTAACTAATAAGCACTGAATTAATCATTGCTCTCCTAAGATTATTTTACAATAATTTTATTTCTATAATTATTTTCCTGTAATCGCAAACAAATTATAGGAAAATTAGAATAGGCCTATACTGATTTTCTTAAGTAGTAAGCAGTGCCTGGTAGTGCAATATAACAAATTAAATATTTTCTAATCTTTGAGCTGCTTTCTAAGTCCGAAAACCTTTCAGTACATTCTTGAATTTCTAAAAGGTTTTTCATTCCAGAAAAGTCTAGAACAGCTGTTGAAGTAAATAAATTACGACCCTCGAAAGAATAGTAGGGAGACTAATAGTAAGGAGATTTCGAAAAGCTTTCCACTGGCAGTTTATAAGAATTACTTAAACTCCTTCGTACTATAACCGCACAACCCCAAAAACTGAAAATCTTCTTGTGAATTTCACTGAAGATGTATCAAGAATCATTACGTAGAAAAAAAAAACTGAACAAGAGTGATAATTTGAAGTTTAAATTAAGGTTTAAATTTGGCAATTAAAATCAAAATTAGCCATTAAATTAACAGCTGTTTAAAACAAAGTTTGGACTTTAAGCAGCGAGAGGCCTGTAATTGGTGCTGGGATAGCAATTAAAACTGCATAATGAATTGCAGCCTAATCAGAGAAATCGAAATGCCAATTGATGTCAAAACTTGGCAATTCCTTTCCTTTCCAAGACCCATCACATTCACTCTATAAATGAGAGGCCAATCGAACTCAACGCCATTTACTAGAATAATCTTCGAATTTCTATGCTGCAACATGAACTTTTGAGATCTAAATATAACAGAAAGTGTTAAATTTTAATAGGTATTTAAATTAAAATTTCTTAAAATCACTTAAAAAAAAATCAACATTTCTTAAAATTCTGTAAACTTTCTTAAAAATCTCTTCAAATGTCATGAAATCCTTAAAAATTCTACTAAATCTTTTAAATATTATAGATATCTCCTGTAATCTCTTTAAATCACTTTGGATTTGAACCAGTCAGAGATTATCAAAGTTCTCTATACATATAAGGATCTTTCATCTAAAAGGAGCAAAAAGAAAGTATTGATTCAGACCAATGCTGAATTGATAAAAGAGAAAATTCAACTTTAAAATTAAGGGAAGTCTTATATCGACAGATATGGATTCGATAGTTTCGTCTATGAAGTAGATCTTGCAGCTATCAATCTTTCTGTCAATCACGTTTGATTTCAAAGGAAAAGAAGAGCCAAAAGATTGGTTTAAGATACGATTTATGATATTAAAAATACATGTAGTTCGAATCTTCTCCAAATGGAGGCAAACGAACAGAAATCCGATTACAAACTAAATGGACAATCTTAAAACAACAAAGATATTTATTTATATTTTAATTATTGACTGGTTAATGTTTTAATTATCATTTTGAACATTTATAAACGAAAATATGAACTTTTGGTAAATTATTTTTATTTTTAGATGATGGAATTTAATTTTAGGCTAAGACACTTAAAGGAAGAAAGGGGGGAAAATGTCTGTTGAAAATTCTCGCTGGTTAAATTTGAAAAGCTAAAAAGGAAGTTGTTAACCAAAAGAAGTTAGTTGTTTGAGAGAATGGCTAGAGAAAAATATCGACTTCTAAGAATTTTTAGTTTACTTTTTACTTTAAACCCATCGAACCCTTGTTCGCTGGAAAAAAAGGGAAAAAAGGCCCTTTAGAACCTGGATACCCCCTGAAAATTGCCTACATATTTTCAAGCAGGTAGAATTGTATCCCTAAAACCTGAGCTTTAACCTAGGCTCAAGCAAATCAACCAGAAAATCTTTGGGTTTTTACACAAACATTCATGTATCCAAGTCTTCCAGATTCATTAAATTTATTACTTCGATATGGAAATTCTACCTTTTTATATTTAATTTACTAAAGAAAAAAAATTATTACTATCAAAGACATGTTACTTACATAATTACTATTTATTTACTATGGATTTTATCATAGACTTGATAGAAGAGAGAAATAAGGAGACCAAACTCTAAATTGAGTGACTCAGGGTGGAATCCCATGCAGGCGTCTTGCGTTGCGTCGTAATGAGAAAGAAAAAGAAAAAGGTATACTTCTGTCTCTTTCTTTTCCAGTATGGCGCAACGCAAAACACAGTCATGGGACGCCAGCCTCAGTCCACTTAAAGCGCGCTGATTGATCGCAATTTTTCGCATTTGGCGCGCGATTCTAGAATAATAATAAATAGAATTGTATTTTGTAATTAATTGTAATTAATTACAACAGAATGTTCCTAACTGAATAAATTTAGACGTAAGACGTGAAAAAAATCAAAATAATAGATATATTTTAGTGAAAGATAGCTCACCCGATACTTTTTGGCCCATGTTCAAGCCCCGATGATGGAATCTGTGGGGGTGATGCCGGTGGCTGTGGAGGTGTTGACGGTGTTCGTTACACTGTTTGCTGACTGTCAATTTATTGTGCCTAGTGTGCCGGGTTCCGGTTGTGGGGTGGTGATGATGATGATGATGGTGTCCGTGACCGTTCAGGTGATGATGACCGCTGTTGGGTGGTACCGGTACACCCTCTGTTACAACTCCCCCGTTCGCCAGTCTCGGGCTAACCCCCCTGGGGCTACCCCCCCTGGGGCTTCCCCCTCCGGGGCTACCCCCTCCTACTCCTCCCCCGCCGCCGCCTCCGCGGCTACGAATTCCACGTAGCAATCCGGTTGCACCACCGGTTGGACCGCTTCCGCGATTTGTGTCACTACTCACGCAACGTAGACTGTTAATGTACCTGCAACAAAGAAATTTTCATAAATTAAAAATTTATTCAAATCTCATACAATTTTCTATACATCGTAATATATCATGCAAAAATAGGCTTAATTTAAACAGTTTTGAGTCAAATCAGTCAAATGATTCATTTGTTTATTTAAGATTTTGAATTTCGCGCCATGGAGTTAGTTCGAGAGTCTCCGCTAGGCTGGGTCGGGTCGTCGGATGTGGATTGTGGAAATGACTTGCAACAGGATTGGTGGACAGAATTTAAACCACCAACCACAACCGACCTCTTTACCAGTCGTCCAATCATATTGCACGATTTTTTACTTCCAGCCGAAGCTAAAATATCAGTAGCTTAAGGTTTTTAGGACCTGTAGATTCTGCAGATTCTGCTCTTTGTTTACTATGTTAATTGCAGACAATTGTATATTGCAGTCGCAGTGTTTTTAGAGGAGAATAATTCTGCAATGAAAGCAAGTGACCTTCTTAATAATAAAATGTCTTTATAAAAATTAATTCTAGAGAAAAATTAATCTGTTTTAAGATAAACGGCAGCTGGTGCGGTCCAGCGAATCTTGCAGTCCTTTATCGACTTTCTTGTTGAAAAAAAAAACGTCAAGGGATTTGCAGAATCAGTCATGGCCTGTAAAAAAACCGTAAAAAAATGCACAGAAGACGTGATGGTTGTGAATTGTGATACTCTTTCGTAGAATAAACGTGTAACCTTAGCAAAACATTTGCTAATGCTGGTGACGAAACGCGTATGACTTTCCTAACTGTAAAAGGCATAAAGAAAAGAGGTCAGTAAAAAATGTTCGGTAATGTTTCCTTAGTATTTTCCAACTCCAGTAGAATGTAAAATGTAAGGGAGTTGGATCGAATGTCCTTAAGAGTTTACTTTATTTGATAAGTTCATTTTGTTTTAGATAATGTGGATTCAGTTTCCATCGAGATAGTCTTCAGAATGGAGTCTCCAGAATGGAAATATATGATTTGAAGGCCAAGAAGAGGATCTTCTAAAAGAGATGACTAAGAGACCTCTGACGAGGAGTAATCAACAAAGCAAAGACACATCGTATGTAAAGTTTCAGCCTTGGGAACGAGAAAGGCAATAGTTGTCGTTGCTGGAGATCACGAAGATCCTCCTTTCCATAATGTCGACTTTTGTCGATGAAATGCCTTTTGTGCTTGGGCCTGATTGGTTCAGATTAAAGAGGAGGTGATATACTCCGAGGGATGTCAATATCCGCTTGAACAAATTTAATCGATAAATGACTGCCGGTCAACGAACGTTGGCTATATTCCATTTATATATAAGTGGAACAAATGGTCCTAGGGCCATTTGTTCCACTTCCGTTTGAACTTTGCGCTTCCGAAGAAAAGCTTGCATCGATCGGATTACTCCACATAAACAAGCGACCTATGCAAAACTAGAATTCATACTTATTCATATATTATATTCATATTTATTATTTATATTTATATTTCCAGATCAGAATCTTCAGTCAAAAGATAGAGAGAGAATTAACTTTTGAATGGGACTGTAGCGTGAGAACAACCTTAAAAGCCTTTGAAGGTATAAACTTCGAGGCGTTGAACTTAAAAGGTTTGCCAAAGGATATTCCAAATTCCAAAGGAAGATTCTTCATAAAGAAAGAGAAATGCATTAACAGGAAGCGTGATAAGATTTCGAAGAATTCCAAGCGATAGGTGAATCTTGTAATGTTTCTGGAATCCACCAGGAGTTTAGTTCTAATGTGGCTACTAAATTGATCTTTTTATGTAAAACGAAATGCGCTGGAACTTCACCAGAACTAACTGTGGTTAGTTCTGGTTATTAGTTAAAACGTTTAGCGGTTTCCAGTAACCTGGCGCATCGCGAACATTGCAGTGTCGTCTGCTTGTTGTCAGTTTCCGGTGTCGGAGACCGGACTTGGATCCGGTCGATTTTGACTATTGCGAAACAAGTCCGGAACCGGAAGCGGCGACATTTACGTTAAAATGAAGCACCAGGTCGTCTCTTGAAAGACTATTTCAATTCCATACAAGACTATTCAATTTAATATAACTAAATAAAACAAATTGAAAAGCTTGAGCCTATTTTCTAATTCTCTTCAAATAACTCTGAAAGTTGATGAAGTGAGTAACATGAATTGTAGTTTCTGGCCAATATCAGCAAAGATTACGTAACGTGATCGTAAACGTCGAATTTTGTGGAGGTAGGCGGACATAAACGCTGAAGTAACGCAATTGCTGAGTCGAACTTTCGCGTACATATGCGAAATGGGTGTCACCTAGTAGATATCTAGTTTCCACACTTCCCTTTCAAGTTTGCCACGACTTTTCTCCGTAACTATCATCACAAGAAAAAAATCTATTCAGTACTTTGCAGAATGCAGTCTATACAGTTTTACCTCTGAGTTTAAAATTAAAAGATTTCGTTTCACAGACTTCTAACGAGTTACAAAATATCAGTTTACAACCAGAAAGAGAAACACAGCTCTCAAGAAACAGGTTTTTTTTTTGTCATTTTAATGGGAAAAGAAAAACGGCAATAAATCCTCAAATCTTGGAACAAAAGATCGACAACGTTACTTTTTTTCTGGGCCAAAAGAATTTCTCAATAATTTAGCACACTTTGGAGATGGAGAAATGATTTCTCGTCTTGATAATTTTGGTTTGGTCATGACTGGAGTGGAAAGTTTCGACAGGTCCAATTCAGACAAGACGAGAGCATCAAAGCATCAACGTGGCAGAGGCGCGACCGGTTGCGGTATTGATCCGTGGCCTCCCCCAACCTGCCCCCCTCCGTCCGGACCAACCCAAATCCACCCTCCACCCCCACAAGTAGAGCAGCAAAAATGCCAGGGAAATCTGACGCTCTACGTTCGCTTCGTACAGCGAAGCATATTTCCAGAGCAAAATATCTCTGGATTTTCTTCACCAATGATAAATGATGGAAAGTCTTGAAGAAGTTAGTTTGGAGGGTATTTGACTATATATATATAGAGAGAGAGAGAAAATAAACAGAAATAATATCAGTATTAGATGATTAACGTTCGAATACTAAACGTTCGTAGGCTAATAACAAACTTTTTGGGTTGAAGTTTCATACGTCTAGTTTGACATATTTTTAAAAAATATTTCCACAGATTCCAAAGCCCAACATTTTTATTTATTGACTGTCAGAAATTGCGTTGTCCGGAATTTTAAGAGAGACTTCTTAAAATTTAAAGGATTTTTGAAGAGATTTCAAAGGATTGCAAAAGATTTTAAGTGATTTTGAGGACTTTCTCAGGATTTCAAGGATTTTTTTTCAAATTGGGATTTCCAGAAATATTGAGGGATTTTATGTGATTTCGTGTACTTTTCAGGAATTTAAGAAACTTCAAGAAATTTGAAAGGACTTTCAGAGCTTTCAAGCGATTTTACGAGCTATTAAGATATTTCATGGGATTTTAATTAACTCTATTGGATTTTTGAAATATTTCAAACAATTTTAAGAAATTTAAAGAAGATTAAAAAAATGTCAAATAATTTTAAAATATTTCATGGGATTTCAATTGATTTCGTCTATATTAGAATCAATTCCTTGAAATTCCTCAGTCATTTTCCTTAAAGTAAAATCTGATTAAATCCTTGAAAATGTATTGAAATCTCGGAATTCCTTTGTCACTTTAAATATCTTAGAATCCCAGGTAACTCCGGGTAAATTTCTGCTAGTAGAGAAATAAAAATAAAAAATATTTGTTGGAACTCTTTTATTTTGATATTCTTAGTCTAATAAACGTAAAAAATAAGAAAATAAAAAAACTTGGTCAGACTAGATGTCTGAAACTTCAACTTAATAACAAACTTGAAGGAATGGAATTGAAATGTAATTGAAACTTGAAAATGGAATTGAACGTTATCATTTCTTATTAAGGATGTTGGAGCCAAGTTCTAATATAAAAATTCTATTTCTTCGTTTTTCTCAACGAATATTAAAATTTGAATTTTTTCTTTCTGTAGAATTAATCAATTCTTAAGTAGAATTATGCGTACAGAGCGACAAAATATCTAATTCAAATAGTTTTTAAGTAAAATGAAAATTTTCAATTTTAAAGTTAGATTTTGAATTTGCCATTTTACTCAACGAAAATTATAATTAAATATTTTTTCGCTCTGTATGCAGTCTTATATTTGAAAAAAAAAATTAGCGCTACAGAGCGAAAAAATATTGATCTATAATTTTGGTTGAGTAAAATGAAGAATGGAATTTTGAGCTTAACACTTGGGCCCAACGCTTTTAAGGAAGTAAAACGAATAAATCACAAGTAAAATGTAATTTTTTGTTTCAGATTGCAAGAACGATTACGAGTGTGTAAAATTTACAGCAGACGTTGCAAAGGCAGCTCGTCAATGTCACGTCATTTACGTTACGAGACTACATATGGCTGCACGACAAATTACTACTGTCATCGTAATAGCACTAATTATCACAGCCACTTTTGCAACGTATTTTTCACACAGTCTGTAACAGTGAAAATAATGTTTTCTCTTAAATTTGTTTGAAAGGGAATTTTAAGTCTTCCAGAGCTTGTCGACTTTAAAGTTTTCGCCACCCAGAAAACAGTTTCTTTGATATACCGTCAAAGAGAAAATTCCTTTGAATTAAAAAAAGTTTTTTTTAATTAAGAAATTTTCTTTAATACCAAGAAATATATTTTTTCAATTAAAGAAAATTTCTTTGAATCAAAAAAAACTTTTTTTAATTCAAAGAAATGTTTTCTTTGATCGCACATCAAAGGAATCTTTCTTTGATTTAAAGAAACTGTTTTCTGGGTACGAGTTTGAATTTGCAACTTTCCAAACTGGAAAGCATGGTTGAATTTCTCTGAATTTGTCTAGGAATTCGTAATTCTGAAATATCGCGTAAAAAGGCATTGACACGTTTGAATTTGGTTGAAGGAAAGATCGATCAAACATCACAGAAGACTTGAAGCAATGTGCGGTTCATCACGCACGACACTGGCACTACCAGCTATACACAAGCACAAAACCAGTTGCCAACCGGTACCGAATCTTAATCGGCAGAGTTCAACGATCTCGGTTAAATATCAAGGCCCTCCTACACAAATCAGCCGAATCATTCTAATTCTGAATAATCATTGTCATCGGGTCGCTATCTTTCAAAAGAGATCAATAAAGAGTGATCAAGATCATACACGATGAAATTTTAAGCCAACTAAAGAACACCTTAATTTTGTTACCGATTAAGGGTGTTGGACTCAAGTCCTAACATCTAAATTCCATCTTGCCATTACTTTTTATGAAAATAAATATTTAGAAGTACTTTGATTATAGAAATTTTCAACTCGATATCTCATTAAACGTAGAAATGCCCTCGCAATTTTATTAATTTTAACATTTGTAATGTAAGTGAGAACAGGGTTTTAGAGCCCTTACTACTAACTAAACGAGGGCACTAAAGCCCTGTTCTCACTTACATAAAAAATTGTTTAATTAATGAAACAAGCAATATTTAAACTAAATACAAGTTTTAATGATAAGACCGACTGAAATTTTCTTAAAAAATCCCCTTTATCTTTTCTCAAACACAATTAAGAGTACTTAACGCGCTCTGATTTTAAACTAGCGCGCACTACGGAAGAAAAGAGGCTTAACTTTATGCACCATTAGGTTAATCAATTATTCTCGGCGCGAAGAATTTTTCCTCAGCTTGATTTATGACTCTCAGTTGAAAGTAATGATAGTAATAAGGCTCGTTTACACCAAGCGCTCTTTTTTCGTTGTTTTTTCTAAATTTAATGTTCACTTTTTTTTGCAGGTAGTCCATGAATAAAAATTGCCAAAATAACTGGAAGGTTCTGTGGCTCGAGATTGTGAATTACGAGATAAAATCGTGCATGCAAATATTTCGCTTGAATGAAATGACCGGTAAAAAGGTGGGTTTGTTAAAGCCTTTTTCTAGGAATGGGAGGTGCGATCAGACGCGATGAATGTGATTCATTGTAAAGCAGACGTCTGCATGTATCAGCTCTTCCATCTACATAATGGAGTGTCGACTGGAGTGAAAAAGCGGACTGCCGTGAATTAGAGAAGACTTCAAAGCAGTAGAATCTACGTAGCTATAGAAGTAAAGACTGACATACACCTTTATGTGTGTTTCGTAATGCAAAAGCCAGGTGGGCATAAAAACTTCAACCTTTCGATGTATCCTTCGGCCTCGCTTTCCATGGACAAGAGGCACGAGTCTGATCAACGGTCAATGGATATTTACCTTCCTTTTTTGCCTTCCATTTTTCTAAATACGAAATTATCTCCAGCTCAAATTAGTAAGATGTTTAATTTAATAATTAAAGGTGTTAGAGACAAGTTCTAATCTAGAAATTCTATTTCTTCATTTTACTTAACGAATATTAAAATTGGAATTTTTTCCTTATGTATAATTAATCAATTTTTAAGTAGAATTATCCATACAGAGCGAGAAAATGTCTAATTCAAATAGTTTTTTTGTCGGTTTGTACGCGGTCTTGTATTTGAAAAAAGATTAGCGCTACAGAGAGAAAAAATATTTAATTTCGATATTTTTTGCAAAAAATGAAGAATTCAAAATCTAACTTCAAAATTGAATATTTTCATTTTACTTAGAAATATTTTCTTGCTCTGTACGCATAATTCTAATTAAAAATTGATTAATTCTATAGAGGGAAAAAATTGCAAATTTAATATTGGTTGAGTAAAACAAAGAAATCGAATTTTTAGATTAGAACTTAGCTCCAACACCCTTAATAAGAAATGATAACGTTCAATTCAATTTTCAATTTAAAAAGTAAAATCTTTCAAGTTTGTTATTAGGCTGAAGTTTCAGACGTCTAGTCTGACGAAGCTTTTTTATTTTTTTTATTTTTTATGTTTATCAGACTAAGAATATTAAAATAAAAGAGTTCCAACAAATATTCTTTATTTTTATTTCTTTACTAGCAGAAATTTAAGTTGCCTGAAATTTTAAGAGATTTTAAGTGACAAAGGAATTCCAAGATATTTTAAGGAATTTTATTTAATTCTAAGGAACTTCAAAGAATTTTAAGGAATTTAAAGAGATTTTAACCAACTTCAAACTTCATTTCCAAAAAAGTTTAAAATGATTTAAGGATATTCAAGAGTTTTCGCAAGATTTCAAGAAATTTTCAAGGATTTAATCAGATTTGACTTTAAGGAAATTAACTAAGGAATTTCAAGGAATTGATTCTAATATAAACGAAATCAAATGAAATCCGATAAAATATTTTTAAATTATTTGAAATTTTTAAAGCTTCAAATTTCTTAAAATCGTTTGAAATATTTCAAAATTCCATATAGTTCATTAAGATCTCTTGAAATGTCTTGAAATCTCGTAAAATCCCTTGAAAGCTCTTGAAGTTTCTTAAATTCCTGAAAAGTACACGAAATCACATAAAATCTCTCAATATTTCGGGAAAATATGACAAATAACAATTCGATATAGTAAAAAATATAGTAAACAAATTTAGGTCAAATGAAATTAGGGGAATATTCATGCGTCTGATTTTCATAAGAGAATTTAACTGTCAAAAGAAATATGTGCATTTATATTTATGACACGACTAAGAAAGAGACAATCTTCCTTTATCTTTAACGAAACGCAAATTTTATGAAGTTGAGGATAGAGGAAAGTCTCAAGTATAATTGCTACATCTGCATTTAAAAGATCTCTCCACACTTCTTTTCACAGTAACTTTCAACTTTAACTGAACTAAGAACAGCTAAAATTCATTTTTCATTAGAGACGAGGAGCAAACCTGTCGCAAAATAAATATTGCGTTAGACTCGCGTAAAAAGATAATTACATCTGGTCGATAAATCTCTCGTCGACTGATCGTGATTTATGTTCTGCTGACAAAAAGGAAAACGATACTTACAATATTCCGATTAATCATTGTCAAATTAATTCCAGATATAATCCGAATTTAATTCAAGTTTGATTTGGATAAAGATAGGTGGTTCGAATCCTAACAGTGATCCCAATTTTTTTAGGCTTTGCTAAGTTTCTCCCTAATGTGATTTAAGTTCTGAATCTTCAAATGAACGAATTTTTGTATTGATTGTATTTTAAACTATAAACAGTGTTAAAACATTAATTAATTTGCATAAACATTAGATTATAGTTTAAAATACAATGATAATCAAAATTTGTTGATATACAATCAAAAATCGTTCATTTGAACGTTCAAAACGGTTTAGTAATTATATAGCAAATGGAATCTGGACTCCAAAGATCGATTCAAAGATCGACTTGGAGCAGTCTTGACGAAAAACTTGCAGTTAAGTCAGCTAGATCGATTCTGATCTGAAACTCGTTTTTCCTTCGTCGAAGATTGCGGTAACGACTGTTGGGAAGTATGTAGCTTTGTCTGCTAATGGATGCCTTCCACGATGTCGTGGTAATGACTTTCCATTTATCCACGGTAGCTGATCCAAGAACGAATCAAGGGTATCGTTCAACATTCAGCCAGACTGAACTATGAATAAGAAGATCCTAGATAGGCGCTAATGCGCAATAACTTTTATCTAATATTCTTTCCAATTTTGCACTTTTTATAATTACCCCTCGAGCTCTAAATCGTTCTGAAACGAGTTTAGTTAGAAACAAGGTTGGAACAAGTTTGGAAACAAGGTTGGAAACAAGGTTGAAAACAAGGTTGGTGACTTAGTCAAACAAATCAACAGATGACTCGGTTTGGTCGACGAAGGCACTAAGAAAAACCTTCCCGATTCCCACGACATCAGGAAAAAGGACTCGCGACCTTGCATGACGAGTAAAATGATCACGTGAGCTGATCAGCTAACATGATCATTTCACTGTCTAAAGGTCGAGTGCACATAATCTTATGTATAACTAGATTCCTGACCGGAAAAGGTATGATATCAAAAAGATGAAAAGGGACGACAAAAGAGGTTTGAAGAAAGAGAAGAGTTGTTCAAAAGAGTTTGAACAATCCTGGGAATATGAAACTTTGGAGACACGAGGAAAATGCAAAAGAGTGTCAGAGAGCTTCGGCAAACTTTGTCCAACAGTGTCCTTGATTATTCATGTGGGATTTTTGTTACAGGAGAAAATGACGATGTGTTTCACTCGGTCCTAAAGGATTGCGTTAACGTGCGATCTCAATGATGAAATTGAGAATCGAGGTAAGAAGATTTTCTCAAGGACCAACTCCCATCGAAGGAAAAACGAAAGGCACGATATGAGGTTGCCACTTGCGGGTGTCTATATTCTACTCACGCGTGTGTATTTGCCTGGCGTATGCAGGTAAAAATAAAACTCGAGACCTGCAAAATAAACAGGCGTAACTCGCGGAAAACGCTTACGATTAAGAGTCAAGCTATTCAGATTGGATGAATATCAGCGAAGTAAAAGCTGATTAGCGCCATTTTCATTATATTTTCCTGGTCGATAAATCGCCTCTGGATGCAGGAAATGCGGTATTGAGTGAATCATTTTGCTACATGGAAATAACTAATAGCCATGAAAACTACCTTTCAACTCTCAATTCTTTTAACCTTACAATTCTCGTGGAGTATTCGCTTATCAGTTGTGCAATTTGGTGTCACCTTGGAGGATAAGCCTATCTCTGAAATGCCAAAACAAGGAAACCTCGGGTGGTAAAAAAACGAGCTTTAATTAGGCTTGGCGAGCCTGATTGGTTCAGTGATATTGCGATAGGAAGGAAACTCTTCAGTGGCAAGAACACCAACCTTGTGAAATGAATACTGATAAACAGAGGCGATTAAAACCTCGCCTTTGATAACGTTAATAAACAGCTTCCTTGCTTTCAACACTTTTTATGAAAAGGACGGTAATTTTCTTTCTCAGAAGCCGAGTTTTCGAAGCGTTTCTCCAGCATAAGCGACTGGAAATCAAATGTGCGTTTCACGACCAAGTTATCGGAACCTTATCGCAAAAACAAACTCCAGTTACAGATCCCACATATGTTCCTATCTCTTATTTATTCCGTGACAATATGGCTGGTTCAACGAACCGGGTTCACGTTTCCAGGACCTTCATATCCCAATCAATTCTTTATTTATGAAGTCTATCCTTGGAAAGGTAGACGAAAATCGCTTCGCAGATTTTGGTGTATGTGTAGGAAAGGCACTTGTGTAGGAAATCGAGGGGTACAAGCGAAGTTCGGGGGGAGAGATGGAATGGACAGGGGGCCCAGACAATGAACAATTGTACATTGTTACGAGTTATAGCATTGTTACTCCACCGTGCTTGAACCGTGTTCACATAATTAGGCTGTAAACGTTTCGAGACAATCACCATTGTTTTCCGTACCTCCGGATCGAGAGGCGCCGCGGGTAGATCCACACCGAGGTGTTCCCTCGGGATCTGCTAGCGATCCGACGTCTTATCCAGGGATTCCTTATTCAAGGTTACTTCAAGTGGGAATAAAGACAAGAGACATCGAAGAGGAAAACTCGAGACAAAAAGACATACTCTAAGGAACAATAGTTGTATAAAGATTCAAATGAAGGGAGGAATTTATTTTTGTAGATATCTTGTTTGGAGAGAAGATTGCGAGCTTAAAATAGGAGGACAATGATAACTACGAGGATGGCTATCGTTGATAATGGAAATATTTTTATTTCAAGGTACCAACTTCAGCGGAAGTTCTCAATTGACGATAAGAATATTTTGTAAAGCCAACCTCTGATAAAATTCACAATTCAAGGCGGTATGTTTACATTGCCAATCAAGGAGTTTCTTTCTTTAGACGAGCGTTAGCCAAGCAAGCGAGGCTTATCCAGAAGGATATTATTACCAAGTGAAGGTTTTTATTGCAAATCTTGAAAATGGTGAAATTAGCTGTGAATCAGATACTTGGAAAGCTTGTAATACATAATAAATACCTGATTCAGTTTTGCTGATAATTATCTTTCGGTAAACGAAACACTGGGATTTCTCTACAAATCATAATTATGTTCTGAGGAATAAAAATAGATTTTTCCCAAGTATCAAGGCGAGTCTTGTAAAAGGCGAGTTGAAATTGAAAGTAGTCCTAGAATGCGGTGTTTCTTTCGAGACCGAAATGTCACGGTATGAGAACGCACTGACTTTAAACGCCATCTAATGCCAGAAAAGGACGGGAATTTGTTTACAGAATGCCTGCAGCGAATTATTAGAGAACCAAGTATAAGAGAGATTAAGATATCAGACTATAAGTTAGGGGGGGGGGGAGGCAAGATAACCAAATGAGAATTGCGTCTCGAACTCATATCTTCATGTTTGGCACATTGTTCAAACACCAGCGATTCATTGAGATGCATAATTGAGATCGAATTCCGAGATGGAGTTTCAAGAATTGGAGTTCCAAGATTGAAAAGGACTCCACTTTTCAATATGCCAAGTTTCAGAATTAGAAAGGCACTATCACTTCGATACAGTTGAAAGGCATCAGAGCTAATGCAAGAAACCAAAAAATGAAAGAAACTATAACAAAACAGTAGAATCTCTTCCATTCCCATTTTATCATTGGCATGCCACAAACTCCGCTATTCTCAACGAGCCATGATTAGATTCGTGGTCACCCCAACCGCAGCTACATGCCTCTAACAAAATCCAGTTCCACAACCGCCAAAACGAACAAAAAGCCTGATGAGCTGGACAAATTGAGAACCCTCCACGTCATCCGAATCGTGGAAATACACTACTAACATCTATGGAACCTGCCTGGGGACAGGTTTATCCTTTAGTTTCGCGGTGTTCTGCAGCAAGTCATCGGTCAAGTTCAAAATCCGTCTATCCTTGAAGTCTAATACGTTGGATGTCTAAACCTGAAGCATCATCAGGTCTAACTTTAGGGTAATGCTAGCAATGCCAAGTTAGCAATCTAGGCAGAATTAATCTCAGCAAGACTGGCTCCTGGTGGTACGATGACGGTAGCTGAAAGGAGGCAAGTGGCAGGAGATAATTTATTGTTATTCTCAGTGCATTCGATGACGTTACGCATTCCCAAGATGGCCGCTTGTTCGCGCCCGTCGACCGACTAGCACTTGATAGCCGTGACCTTGTCTGGTTCCGACCCCATCGTGTGTGTGTATCGAGAACCTACACGCATTCACTCGCGAGACACAAACGCATGTTTTGCTTTGTGCCCCACTATCGGTGAAGAGAATGAGTGGAGAAGAGAACTGCCATGGAGAGGAAGAGACTCGGCGAGTGGGGGAATTGCATCGAGGAGGAAGGAGAATTAGATATGGAGGGAGGCAAAGAGAGAGGGATGCAACATCCAGTTGTTACCTAATTTAATGAATAGTTGCGAGCACGTGTGTGAAAACACCTTAAAGCTCGTTAGTTCGTCCATCGGCGTAAAATCACAATGGATGTGGGAGGCTAACGAGGTGAATGTGGATTTCGAAATTTTCAGTGACGATGAGTCCCCTTCCAAAGGAAGCAGATAAGCCTTTGTCCTAGCTGGACAATAGGTTTGCGAAAAGGAAGGCTTTAGTTTTAGGAGCACTATTAATTCTGATTAATCCTGGATAATGTGCAAGAACCATTAGTATTAATAATTTGAAAAAGGGATCGGTAATTGCTTAAATAGGAGCAGTGGTAAGAATATATTAGAATTACGTCAGAGGAAGCGGAAAGGTCGACAATGAAAGAACCTGCAAGGTGATGAAAAGACTAGTATCAAGAACCTTGCATAAGCTTCTATATTTATCGGTTGTGTAACCATATTGAGATGTATTCACAGACACTCTTCATAACATTATGTAGCGTTCTGTATTTTATTTTAATATTTAGTACACGGGTGTGTGTACCTACAGCGCCGCATTGTCCCTTGAAGAGCAGCACTTCTTCCGGCGGATGTAGAACGCGTGTCGACGACATCCTATACCCCGTATAAGGACAATACGTTTACAACCTGTGTAGAGCCTTCCGCTTCGAGACGGAGCCAATTAGAGAGTATCGAATGCGCGTCAACGATAAATAGGACTTTAGAACGGCAGCAAAATAATAAATGGTTGCAATATAGCTGCTGGAGTTACCGTAATAGCTTTGCGCTCTGTGGAATCGAGGTCAAGATCGATCAGAAATCTCCATGAGATAGTGTAGTATCATAAGATTGCTTTTCAGATTGAGGAAAGATTGGGGCACATTATCGGAATTGGTATTGAAACATCTGGGAAAAAACGATGCCTTCCAGATGATTATGATGTCGATAGGCTAACAGCTGCTCTGACAATATCACCTGTCCAACAGAGGAAAGCCAATTCCTCTAGTCATCTTAACTATAAGATTATGTCCACATCACCCGACTCTGAAAGACAATATCTTCTTGATGATATCGGCGGTTTTCCAACAGCCCTAACAATGTCGCCTACCCAATGATGAACTAATCTCGCTCTTACAATGACGAACTAATTCCTCAAGTCATTTTACCTATCAAGTGAAATCAAAACGATTCCGAGGAATCTGTTTTCGGTATAGTATCAATGCCTCCACTAACTACCTCATCTCTTAACCATGTCATCAGCAAGAAAAGATTTGTAATATGATGTTTTTACGACCTTCTTCTTTGCCCTCCACCTCAGGAAAGATAAACAGATTTATCATATTACTCTTAAGAATCTGTTTAGGACACCAATATAATGTTGACCAAGCACTTGTTGACCTTCTCCAAAGGTAGATCTAACGAATCTTTCCTAACAATTTCTTTCCATTTTACCTCACATTATGCAAATCTTAACAACAAAGAAATACCATTCTCAAGGTAAGACAATCTTCACCAAGTCTCCTACAATTTGGATATGGATTTACTGATATTCCTAGAATGATTTAACATGCCAGCAACCAGCGTAATAGAAGATCCAGCAAGCGTTTCCTTTTCTTCTTGTTGTGTAATAGACATGAGGCGCGTCCACTCTGAGATCTGCGGTGTACAGCTCGAGTAATAGTACCGTGAAACCAGTATTATTAGCATCGTGTAACGTGTCTGTTGGCCGTGAAACCAGTGAAAGTATTCCACAGCAGGCACGAGATTCGAACGTATGCGTGCGAACTTGCAAAGATGTTGGTTCGAGCCTTGCAGAAAACTGGGAGGCACAAAACGTGTCGAAGCCGAGCGTCAGCAGCGCCAGGATATCTGGGGCTTTGTCCTCTTTGTCTTGAAAGCAGTCAACCCGTTCCGGCCCTTCGAGTCTTTGCATAAGGCTCCCAGGAATTCAGCGTCGGGTCCTTGAGACTCTGTCGCGACGGGGTCTTTGCAGGGGGTCAGTGAGTTTTCTTCCTTCAACTGTGATACTAATCCACAATCCTCATTTTTTTCCATTCATTACTGTCCAAATCTACGCGCAATTTCTATATTTGAGGCCAAATCAGCAGATATCATCAACAGATATTAGATTACTTGTACTGAAGAATACGGAAACCCTTATTAAGCTGATCAAAGGACTGATAATGAACTAAAGATTAGTTTACAAATTAGGTAACTGTCAATGAAGATAATTAATTAATTATGTTAAATCGAGCAGAAGCTGTACCGATTCACATGATAAATGCACATGGCAATGCCTTTGTGGAATGGATTACTGCTTTCTACAAAGGACTAATTTGAACATCAGCATGGTTAGCTGGTGCGTATTTACCTATATAGAGCTTCAGATATGGGTTCAACGAACCCGAAACAAAGAGGCTATGATAGATTAATATATAATAATAAATAATAAGTTTCTCGAACGTGACTTATGTTAGCTTAGTACTTGCACGTGCCATGTTATATTAGGTCATTTACATGTCGTGACAAGTACGCGGAAAAAGTCTTCTACAGGCATCGATAGTCGACAGCTGCGCTTTTAAGATGAGTCAGGGCGACGGTTGATAGAAGATGAACCGAAGTGGTTACGTCATTCAGGCAATCGCGCCAATTCGTCGCAACGAGTGTACAAATGGTGTCTGCTTGACAGACGAGGTTGTGGAAAAATATCAAGAGGAAGTTGATGTCTACGTTTGGCAGATGGTGATGATGGTGAGTATGATGATGATGGTGATGATTATGATGATGATGATGATGATGATGATGATGATGATGATGATGATGACGGAGAAGATGAAAAAGGGAATATAGATGAAGATTAAAGATAAAGATATGGATGCATTTAATAAAGATGCATATAATACCGATGAAAGAAGTCGCGGATGAATATGAAGATAAGAAAAGGTCATTACTCTCGTTATTTCTTCATTATCGGCAGCTTTTGCCCTTCACACAACAAAGGTAATTTTTTTAAACGTTCATTTCGAGAACAGAGTACCCTGCTGATGCTAAGGAATTGTTGAATAATACCCCTTCACTCTCCGCTTCCCTTCTGCACTACTGGCCAAAAGAGTGGTTCTAAAGAAAGAACGAGACGAAACCCGTATGCTTCTGAGCGAGGGACTATTGTAAATACTCGTAGAGACCGCCTAGTAGAAATGTCTAAAAAATGAATGTACCACGAGAGGATGGCTGCCGAATTCTTTTATTTATAACGTGGCTTTGATGTACAAGTCCGCATCACTTTTGAATGCGAATGTACGAGTTCGTTCAAGAATAATGACGATTCTTTAGGCATAAACGAGAGATTGTTGAATCTTGACCTTTTCACCCCGACCTCTTTCATGATCTTCCGGTACCTCAGACATTGACAAGCATGTTTATCAAAGAGGTCAAAGCTGCTTGTCGCTTCTCGAATTTGTGAAACCGACTCCTTGAGATGAATGAGAATCTGTTTAGCTGCTAAATGGCTAACCTGATGAACGGATCTGACTCAACTGTTTCTAATTAATAATCCGAGCAGAATCTGTCTATTTCGGATCATTAAACTTTAGACGGGAGCCTGCTGGCCTTCGAGGTCCTACCCTAAGGTTCCAGCCGGACCTTGTGTAATTGTAATCAGTGTTTTCATTGGCACTACTACAGTTTATGGAGTGCGTTCTCATTGGTGCCTTCGACCTCGCACAGGGCATAAGTGTCTATCTGCCCTTTCCCTCGGACCACTATAGACCACCTCGAAAACATCGCTCTTTGTCCAGGCCCGTATCAATGCCAGACAAAGGCGTCTGGCTTCGATACAAAAGCACGTTACGAGGTTCTTCGAGATGAAAAGAAGTAACCGTTTTCTCCTTTCTGAAACTGCACATGGTCTTAAAGAAACGGTCCTAAGATCTTGGAGATACGAAAAAAGAACATGTGGAATATTTTCTTTGAAAACTACGATTACATAAAGTTGAATATATCTGGGTCACCTCGATCATCTGGAAGTCAATGATTATAATTAACGAGTCTACTTTTCGAAGTCTACATTTCGACGCAAGTGCATACTGCATCGTTAAAATTTCCAATGATTGTCGGCTGTATGAAATCTGACAATGAGTGCGAGAGAAAGCGAGAATTTATTTAAATTTACAACGTGTTGAACAGTTATTTGCCTGTGCTTGTGAAAGGTTGTATTTTTTCTGAGCCCCTTGATTTTTATTTTATTTTATTTTAACGGAGGCATGATCATCGAGCAGCGGAACGAAAACTCGGCCGATTCCGGCAAATCCTTTCAGAACCGCTCCTTCGTTCC
The DNA here is from genome assembly GCA_900474275.1 of Synergus japonicus. Taxonomy (NCBI): domain Eukaryota; kingdom Metazoa; phylum Arthropoda; class Insecta; order Hymenoptera; family Cynipidae; genus Synergus; species Synergus japonicus. The sequence goes on from UCOH01012146.1 coordinate 32,217, forward strand.
GCGGATTGGATCGTTAAAGCGCGCTCTGGCATTACAGAAGGCGAAAAGACTGTTTTACAACGTTACAGACCTGAACCCGAACGTTTCATTGGCCCTTTCCCAGAGTCGATTCGTTCTGAGAATTCAAGCGAGAGTCGAAGGAACGCCTGGGACTTTTGTGCTTTATGATGGATCTTGTCGTACTTATATAAGTTATATGGTTTATGTGAGGTCGGGAAAAGTAATTCCTGAAATCGATGATGGAATCATTCCTATTTAGAGAAACTACTGAACTAAAAAAAATTATTCTAATTGTTATTCTAATCATTATTCTAATCCAGCTGATCCCATTTTAGTGATTCTTCCTAGTGATGGGACATCGAGAGCAAAACATTGATCTTTCCGATGTAGATGTCCCATAATCAACCCTTCCCAAAAAGTCATTCCGTAATGATTTACATCTGACGTCAATCATTTAGCTTTTGTCCGCAACTTGTAATCCAATCAATGTTTTTCAGATGCTCTAATAAAATGAAAGCAGCAGATCAAACCAATGAAACCAATCTTAAAAATCTCGACATCGTTTGCAACGTTTTTTGACGGGGTGAGCGGTACTAATGGTGGAACCTTGTGGTTTTGAACCCGCATAATTCGTAAGGTGTTGCAACCTTTCTGCAGAGATGTGTGGTAATGTGAGTCGCGCAGTTTCACAAATAGGTTAACCGGCAATATGGTAAGCCGGGTACATTTGGCAATATATTTATCGTCGCTTACGAAAAGGCACTCAAAGTCGTGCGTGAGTATTTTTTCAGAGTTATTAAGCGCAAAGTCTCTCGCGCACGCGCCCATACGACATCTTGATCGATATCAGCAACTGCACAGTCAACAGTTTGTCGAAAGGGAGAGATTGGAGATCTAAGAGAGTCTCTGATGAAGCCCGAGTCACGAGAAAGTGCAAACCGGTGCTCTAATTTTGAGGTGCACTCACATGGAACACGAGTGCAAAACCTGCGGTGACAAATAGAATGAGGGCCCCACACAATGCCCGAAACCTTCGCGACGGATTGCAGGCTTTGTCTTTGCTCTTGTGAAACCACCTTGACAGCCATTATAACGCAGACGAACAAAAGTCTTTTTCATGCTCAAAGGTCACCAAATTTCTTCATGATTTGCCAACGTTGCGCTAACCAGCAGTAAAATATGTCTTTTTTGATAAATACTCTAATGTAAGCGGTGGCATTTGATGAAGAAATGGGAATCTGGTAAAGCTTAATAAATTTCCATCCTTCTTGTGTTCGATAAAAAAATCAAGATGAATGAACTTAATCCATTGAATGCAGACACACCTCGAGAGTGATTTATCCCGATGCATCCCTCTTTTATGATCGTCGATTGTATTCAAATTTCATTCGTGAGTAACGAGGCATGAAATCGGGAAAGGATCAAGCTTCTCAAATCAGTTTTCCCAGATAATACTGCGATTGATTCGGCTCGAACATTTTATTTTTGAGGAGTTCCTATGTCAGGGTGGCATATATATATATATATATATGTATAGATTTTATAGTTTATTTAACAGATTTTAGAAACTTTCCAAGGATTTCGAAGGATTATACATAATTTCTAGACATTCTTTGAGATTCTTTGGGTTTCTAATGAGTTTAAGAGATTTCGATAATTTTAAAAGAGTTTAAAATGTTTTCAGGAATTTAAAGGAATTAGAAGATATTGGTATCATATTAAAAAAATCTAGTGTCATTTTAAAAGACTTTACGAAAATTTAAGAAATTTTTAAGTTCCCTGTGGAAGTTTAAAGGATTTCACAATGTTTCATGGAATTATAAAGGATTTTAAGAAACTTGGAAGATATTAAATATTCCTCGTTAAATGGAAACAAATTTCAAAAGATATTTTTTATTTTTAAAGGATTTTTTGAGGTTTTTGTTTCCAAGAAATTTTATTTCGAGATTTTAATGTATTTTAGGGCATTTCAAAGTTCTTTTTTGAATTTTCAAGGATTGTACAGGATTTTTATAATTTGTAAGAGATTTTGTTAAACTATAAAGGATTTTTTGGGATTTTAATAGATTTTAAAGAATGTATTTTAAAGAATATTTCAAATGAATGAAAACATAATTTTACAATATTTCTTAAGATTTTTAAGTCATTTTAAGGGATCAAATGAAATTCCTTAAAATATTACTTAAAAATTACTTGCAATTCTTTAAAATCTTCTGTAAATGTCTTAAAATCGTTAAAAACATTTCAAAATTCCAAGGAGTTTCTTAAAATCTCTTGAAATGTCTTGAAATCACCTCAAATCCCTGGAAAGCTCTTTCATGGACATTAAGTAATTTTAAGGACTTTTAAGAGCTTTCCATGGATTTTACGAGATTGCAAAATATTTCAAGAGATTTTAAGGAACACCATGGAATTTTTAGATATCTTAAACGATTTTAAGACAAATTAGAATCAATTCCTTGAGACTTCTTAAAATCCCTTAAAATATCTCGAAATCTCTTGAAAGTGCCTAAAATCTCTTGAATTCTTTTGAAATCAATTAAAATTCCCTAGAATCACTTGAAATCACCTGAAATCTCTTAAAATACCGGTTAACTCCGAGTAAATTTCTGCTGGTAAATAAATAAAAATAAAAAATATTTGTGAAATTCTTTTTGATATTTTTAATCGGTTTCCAATAATTATAATTAATAATAATAACTATTTGTGGACTTTGAGAGATTTTAAAATTCGATTACAAGGATTACAAAAAATTTTAAGAGATTTTTTCAAAAGTTGTTGTAAATTCGAGATTTTTACGAATGTTAAATGTTGTGAAGTGATTTTGAATTTCAAAAGATTGAAAGTTATTTGAACGTTCAAATCTTTTGGTACGTGAATTCCTTATCATAAAAAAGCACAGGATGAATATTATCAAGGAAAGCTAAAGCTCCCACAACGGGGATTGAAAAGAAGAGGTAATCTCAATGCAGTGACGGCGGGACGTGAAATATATTTACGATATAGCGTTAATAATAAATGTACCGCGCGTGTAGGACGGAACGATAATTCAAGTTGGTACTAACGCCGCTTGCGTCGGAAACCCGAACGTAAAGGGAGAGAAGAGTGCGTATTTACGAGCATGTATTTACTGTACGCTTCGCTGACATGTAAGTACAGTGCCTGGCAGTGCCGTTACGACTGTGTTACTTCGTAAAAATCGCCTTTACTTTGCCTCCTTCCAGCGATCAATGTCCTCCACTTTTACCACCACTCGCATCCAGCAATTTAAAGTTTTCGAGTATTTACACTTTCTAAAAACGCACAGTTACCAGAATTTTGTAATCGACGTTCATAAGGTATCTCTGCATCCTCGAGATTTTTTAACGAGTCTCAAGATCATTTGAAAACTGGGCAAATTGGCTTTTGAGTTGCTAAACGACTTTCGTCATTTGCAGATATCGTTTACCAACTGGAAATTACGAAGAACTGGAAAGTCGTAAAATCTTTTTCAAGTTCAACATTATTGAGTTCCACTGATGCTTTGTGAACATGTTTGGGGAAGTTTAAGTTTGTATTGCTATGTATTCTGCTATACTCTAGCAGAATACAAAGCTCCATTATAAAAGTGGTTTGTCTTATGACGTCCGACGGATCCATTAAGATTAATTGACCCTTATCACGTATCGCGGGTCACACGACAGATTATAAAGTGGAATAGCGAAAGATCTTAACCATTGGGCAACCAGAGAAAAAAAGTTAAGTGGACCTGAAAACAGGAAATACTCGTTTCGGGTACTGTAATATTTGTTAATCTATTCTCTTTATTTGTCCTTTTGTGTTATACTTTTGAAAAAGAGGCGAGGCTTAATTCAGATTCAGACTGTATTGTAATGAGGTAATCAGAAAAACTTGCTGCAAGTAAGAAAATAGGAAAGTACGGGCAATTAAACCGCAAAGGAAGTTGCTAAGTAATTGCATGAAGAGCGACGTTGAATGAAAACAGCTGCTGGTATGACGCCACGGTGTTGATTCGCCAACATTATATCGCCAGTAGTTTAGATTGGTGCTATTTTCACCAGAAAATAAACCAACGCCCACCCCCTCAATGTTAATGACGGCATACCAAATGTGATTCAAGAACCGACGAAAAATGTATCGTTTTGTTATCGAAGCTTGTTCTACTTGGAATTGGAATTATCATAAGAACAAAACAAGGGGTTGACAACTCGTGAAATCAGGTGTACACTTGCATTGAAATCTTCTGATTCTCCTGAAATATCTGAAATCACGTGAATTCACTTGAATTTTCTTGAATTTTCTTGAAATTTCCTGAAGTCAGTGAAATCTTCTGAAGTCACTTGAATTTATATGAATTCACTTGAAGTCACGTGAATTCATTTGAATTTTCTTGAAATCTCCTGAAATCAGTGAAATCTTTTCAAGTCATTGAAATATCGTGAAATATCTCGAAATCAGAAGTAGGTATACACCCGTTTGGTCGAGTTGTCAACTCCTCGGAAAAAAAGATACCTTTTGTTCGGATTTGATAAAAGAGTGACGTTTAAGTACCTCGTGCCTTCATTTTTGCTGCCTACGATACGGCCCAGTCTGAAAGAAAAAAATTTGACAGTCGTCAGTTTTCAAGCAACATTGCAAAAATGAACGCAAAGACAAAGTTCATGGAAAGCTGGATTTCCAGTTGCAACAAAGCTCGATTAAACCATTGACCATTTGAACTAAAAATATTGATGAAAGAGTGGTTGTTGTGTGAAATGAGAGACTTTGGTTTTATTTTGTGGCGCCAGTGTTCAAAGTTGGAACTCCGCCACTTAAACTAAACTCCATTTCACGTAACTGATAACCACTCAATCATCTATATTTTGATCAGCTTTTTGTTGAAATGGTCAGTGTGGTTTAATCGAGTTTAGGTGCTACTAGACGATTTTCAATCAACTTTTTATTGCATGTCTTGATGTGCACATTAGTTCTTCTACTGCCTCGATTTTAGCGAAATCCGCTTGTCTATTCCGATTCAAAGGGATTGATTCAATAGAAGAATTGTAGAGGTTTAAATGCAAGTTATAATTTATTATAATTTCTTTCGGAATATGCAATGTGACCTTTGAGAATCACGGAATACAAAGAACCGAAAATTCTTAAGAACTGCTTATGTAAAATAGTTACAATGCCTCATTAAGGAGCCATTAAGTCTCGAAGATACCTGTTTTTCTGGGATGTGGTACGTCATCTATTACAACCACAATAAGCTATGCACTATCACCATGGCAATGAGACAGGTTAGCTAGCTAGTCGGTTATGTAAGAGGTAAGTAGGCCGTTAGACGTAACGATTTTAAACGACGGTTTTTGAAAGGCAAAGTAACTGTAATTCTCCTACGACCACGTATCGATTCTTATCTACTTCCGGTGAAATGCGCAGGCTAGGTAGCAACGAGGCATTTGATTAGATTAGATTTGAGAATCTCAAAGGTAGACAATTTTTGAAAACTCGTATAATGGCAGTCTGTAATAAACAGTCAATAATAGGCGTCAGTAATAGGCTGTAAATAATAGCAACTGACCTTCCATAACTCTCTTACAATTCAATTTGACTTCATTCCCCAAAAGCTTACTTCTTATCTCTATTTGATGAAGGATAATTTATTTTTAGACTTCATCTTTATCTAATCAAGACTTCATTATTCCAAGTAGACATTTTTGCAGATAGCTTTCAATTTTTCCACATCTGTGTCACTCCTTGCAGGAATTGAGTTCAAGGGCACTGCACGTCTAGCTCATTTCTCGTTAGCTGTTACTTATTGTTAGTCATGTGAATTTGCAATCTGAGTTGCAGTCATCGTAAAGAGACTCGCATTAGCAAAGGAGTGATAAGAGCTAAAGTTATATCGTTTATCGAGACTAGTTTTACTCCTCCAAAAGTGTTTAACACCAGTTGACACTTTAACTCAAACAGAAGAATTAAAGAAATATATTAACGTCGTCTTCCTAAGTAATGCTATCTAAAAAAAACGAACCTGAGGAGACTCGAACCCTCGCCACTCATTTCGCTTCGACTTAGTTTTAAATCCACTTTTAAATTCCAAGTACTTTTCAAATAAGAAACGGCAAAGAAGTCAAGATGCTCGAACTTCCATTGAATGAATAAAAGCTCTGTGGCTAGAATCAACGGGAGTGTTTTGCCAGACACTCTTGCGAAGAAATCGCGAGTGAAGAAAGGAAGGGGATATTAAAGCAGAAGACTGTGCCGAATGGTAGCAGGCTGCCCTGCAGGCCACATCCTGTCTGATAGTTTGTCTGGAATTTTGAAGCAAACTTGGGCGCGGAGCCCTCGAGGAATCCAGTCGCACCAGACGCAGGCCCCGATGGTTTCAACCGACAAAGAATCGCACACCCTGCCAAGGGTCAGTATTTCTCTTCTGTGTTTATGCCAAGCAATCTAAGCAATCCCAACACACACACACACACACACACACACACACACCGGTTTTAGCTTCGGATTTGGCCTCGATCCCCAAAAGAAAAACTACCGTTTGCCCCTCTGCCCCTAGATTTTCAGCTCTCTCAATTTTGATAATCGATATAATCCCTGCTTTCCAATCCAGATCATGGAAACCAGGTGATTCTTCATCATTTCTTTTTCAGCAAGAAAAAGTAAATATCTTTATAATACGAATTATAGAAATATTGAGAATGAAATTAAAAAATAGTTCGATTGTCAGGAATGCTTAGGGCTAAGTGTGGGTTCAAATATTTTTGTTCTCTCGATTTTCAAGGATTTCCAGTGGATATATATATATATATATATATATATATATATATTTGATCCTCGAGTAGTTTGCAAAAAACTGTTTAAATACGACATTCATTTTAGTTGATTTTGGTAATTTAATTTTATTTATACCTTCTTTTGTTTCCCGAGTTATTCGCAGAGGAAACAACCTCTTGAATTGACCTTTTCTTGCATTCTCGATTGGTATTGTCGTTTCGCAATGTCTTTTTCATTTTTTGCGAGAAGAAAAGTCGCGATGGTGCGCCAACGTTAAAATTTATCGAGTCGCCGTCAGTCTATTGATTTTCTGCGTCCAACGTACAGCGTCTGGTTATTCTGGAACAAAACCGAGGAGGAAAGATTTTTCCTATAAAATTCATTTGGTTTGAAATTTTGAATAAAACTAGTGAAAGATAACAAATTAGATTTAAAAAATAAATAAATAAATAAAAACTCGACATTTTTCTTAACAATATAAACAAGTGACCAAAAGTTTTATCATTTCCCAACAAGTTTATTTACATGAACGCTAGTTTAAAAAATCTGTCCTTGAGAGATTGCTGTCTTTAAACAAACATTTATTCCCAAGAAAATAAATATTCTGTCTAACGATAAAGTTAATCTGAGGACAAAATTCAAAGCAGCGTGCGATAAAAGTCTCGTTCTAGCCTTGAATTCAAGTGACACGGGGCGGAGAAATCAAGTTTAGTCAGTTTTTCAGTTGAAAAAAATGGCGACCAGCGTCTAAGGTCAGAGATAGACTAGTGAGAATATTAATTAACTAAGCAGACGCGAATTTATCATCTGCAAACCTCTTTGACGTCCTCCTGAGGATACCGCTTGATTAGTATATAAAATATTGCGCAAACTACGTGGTTTCGATTCTGAAGGTTCAAATGAACGAATTTTTGTTGTTGATTGTGTTTTCAACTATAAACATTGGTAAAACATTAATTTATTTGAATTAACATTAATTTTGAATGGAAGAATATGGAAGACACTTATAATGTCTATGGTTATTTTTAGTTGAAATAACATTTCTGGATAAAATAGCATTGGAAAAAATATTTCGTTCATTTGAACATTCAAAACTTACATCGCAAACTCGAAACGTGTTTAGCTTTCGTGACGGTAATTATATTATCCCCCAGTCCCTAGTTCGATGACTAATTGCCCTAATTCGAAAGGGATCACAGTCTCTATTTTTTCTAAGGTAGAGAAATATTTTTTCAAAAACAGAGGACTTTTGGCATTTCATTGAAAAGTGAAGAATTTATGTTTATTTGTAATTTTGAAATATTAATTTTGGTAGAGAAGGGGTTGTAAGAGGGGGAAATGGAAGAAAGAGGGGAAGAGGAGGAAGAATTTTGTATAATATTAAAAATTATTGAATGTGGTTTAAGTTCTGAACGTTCAAATGAACGAATTTTTGTATTGATTGTATTTTAAGGGTGTTGGTGTTAAGTTCTAATCGAAAAATTCGATTTCTTCATTTTACTCAACAAATATTAAATTTGGAATTTTTTCCCTGTGTAGAATTAATCAATTTTTAACTAGAATTATGCGTATAGAGCGAATATTTTTTAAGTAAAATGAAAATATAGAATTTTGAAGTCAGATTTTGAATTCCGCATTTTATGCAAAAAGTATCAAAACTAAATATCTTTTCACTCTGTACGCAGTTTTATATTTAATAAAAGATTTGCGCTATAGAGCGAAAAAATATTTATCTATAATTTTCGTTGAGTAAAATGGAGAATAGAATTTTGATCTTGACACTTGGATCCAACGCCTTTAATTTATAAACATTGATAAAACATTAATTAATTTGCCTTAAAATTAACATTTATTTGCATAATATGGAAGATATTTATTATGTTTTCTATATTCTTCCATAAAAAAGTAACGCTAATGCAAATAAATTAATGTTTTACCAATGTTTATAGTTTAAAATACAATCAACTCAAAAATTCGTTCATTTGAAAGTTCAGAACTTTTGATACATGAAATTTTTTATTATAAAAAATTAGAGGCTGGATATTATCGAGGAAAGGATTTAAAGGCTTTAATTATGCACTTTAGGGAAACAAATTTCAAAAATTATTTTTTATTTTTAAAGGATTTTGTGAAGTTCTTGTTTCCAAGAAATGTTATTTAGAGATTTTAATGTATTTCAGGGAATTTCGAAGTTCCTTTTTGAATTTTAAAGAATTTTACATGATTTTTATGATTCCTAAGCTTTTCTGTTAAACTATAAATGATTTCCTGTAATTTTAAATATTTTTAGGAATTTCAAAAGATTTCAGCGAATTTTAAGTAATTTCAGTAGGTTTCCAATAATTTAAAGAAATTTTTGTGCATTAAGAGTTTCTGAAAATGTTTTATGGAGTTTTGAAGTAATTTTTTTTAAGATAATTTTAAGAGATTTTTAAGGATTTGGAAGTTTTTCGTGGAATTTAAAGTATTTCAAAGGATTTTGAGGAATTTGAAAAAATATTCGTGAAAATTGAAGGGATCTCATGAAATATTAACAAATTTGAATGAATTTCATGGAATTGTTAAGATGTTTCTAGGAATTTGAAGAAATTTCAATGAATTTTAAAAGATCTTTTCAAAAGTTGTTGTAAATTCGAGAGATTTTTACGAAATTTTTGAAAAATGTTTGTAGTTTAAAATACTATTCAATACAAAAATTCGTGAATTTGAACGTTCAGAACTTAAAAGGGAAAAAATATTTCGTTCATTTTAACGTTAAAAACGTTTGGTGCATGTTTTTGACTAAAACTAGAGGAAATAGAGGATCATTTTCAAAAAAGAGGAAATAGAGAAGCGGCTGTGATCCTTGCGAAGGGAAAGAAAGCACTCATTGACAAAAAAAAAACAGGGGGGACATCACGATTTAAGAAGACCAAGGCGCCTCGAGACGATAACATTGAATTCTGACAGAAGTTGTACTCACACGTGCTGAATACAAGTGTCCGTATCGCGTACCACGCATGTAAATACATGCAGACGAGAATTTGTAATATGGAACTCCCTTTCACGTTTTGCATTTACCGCGGACTCGAGAATCGTTTATTTCAAGATGAGAAAACGTTTGAAGCCCAAGGTCGAGATTACACAAGAGTTAGATGGAAATGGAGCACTCACTTTTTCTGACTTCTTTTATTTTTAATATCTGTGTCAATGGCAGGTTACATTCCATTTAAATAAATTGAAAAGAACGTTCTTTTTTTTGCAAGAAACTAGTGAACTGAACAGTAACTGGAAATCTGTTTGGTAATTCGATAAGAACGCGTAATCATTATCAATGTCAGCTACTATCAGCGAGCATATTTTCTAATTACCTAGTTACAAAAGTAATGTGGTCTTGCAAAACTTGTTTCGCTTTACCGACGATAATATGTTACGATAACAACTAATTGATAATTAAGATACACGTGCAGACTTAAATTACTTTAAAATAATCTCTGAAAACTTTTTCTCGCTGTAGCTTGTTTTTTTTTTTTTTTTTTTTTCAAAAAGATCGTTTGGAATGGAAAAGTCAGTCTTGGCAGTAAAAATCGAGGTAAAAATACTGATCTCGTTACGATGAAATTTACCTGGACCGGTGATCAGTAGAGTGGAAATTTTCTTTCGCGACCGATCAAGCTCGACGGTTTAATAATAGACACGTTCGAATTTCAAAGACTAGCCGCCGATTATCTATTCACTATCCACATTCAGAGGAAATTAATGTAATGTGTAATCCGATTGCAAAAGGCATTGACCTCCGATGTGGTTTTCGATAAGACCACATTACCAAAGATTAACACAGATTCGAGATTAATAGAAGGGCATTTCCTAATTTTATTCATTTATTACTTGGTTCTTGAAACATGATGTACTTCCGGTTTCAGAATTGACGAATCACGAAATGGTAAAGAAGACTTCCTTTGTCTTTGGAGAATCACTCGAAATAAAAAATCGGGTAAAGATAAGCTGAGATTCAGAGGAAAACATTATATATGCATTTGCGCACATTGTTTTGAGTTCTAAAAGAGTATAACGGGTTTACGACTTTTGTGATGTGCACCTGTTCCAGTGTTCTGGAAATGAGACACATTGCTATCACAGGTGCATGTATCATCATAAATATCAACCGGAGCGCAATTCTACAAAGTTCTGAATGTTCAAATCAACAAATTTTTGTATTAATTGTATTTTAAACTATAAACATTGGTAAAACATTAATTCATTTGCATTAACATTAACATTTATTTGCATAAAGAAGACATTATACATGTCTTCCATATTATTCCATACAAAATTAATGTTAATGCAAATGAATTAATGTTTTAACACTGTTTATAGTTTAAAATACAATTAATACAAAAATCCGTTCATTTGGACGTTCAGAACTTTTGGTACAACATACTCTTGGTTTATATGTTTGTTTAACAATATTTTAATTCACGAGACAAATCACGTTGGACTTTCCAATAAAGGAAGAAAGTATCCATTTCACTGAACGCGGCTTCGGTATTTCCAATCTTCGTCACACATCAATTATTTTTCTTCGGAATTTCCTGAATGCACTACATAATAATAATTCCTCTGAAAGACTTGATCTTCTGGAAACGCCCGAAATAAATCCACTACCCAGGAAATTACAAATGATCGCTCGTTTCGTGGCAAAGCTGCATACCAGATGGTCGGCAGATCTCGGTAGTTTTGAATCCTAATAGGGGATCATGTTTGCGGAACACGGGAGAAACAAATTCATTCCATGCGTCAGCCATCTCCGGCCCTCCGGGTGAGCAAACGGTAAAACCGTGCTGGAATTGGATTTTTAGTAGAGGAGCAATAAAAACGACTTCCGCTCGCAGCAACGCGTCTCGCAATGAAATGCATCCTGGCTTGACATCAGAGCAAAGTCTCCCATTCGAATATTTTCAGATGCCGGTCATAATGCTGCTGCTTATCTTTTCTAATTTGGAAAGATGCTGAAGATGTGGCATTGAGCCGATGATGACGCTGCAGATCTTAACTGTCCAGAAGTTGACTATTTAGAAGTCAAAGCTTATTACATTCTACGAAAGTCGTGGAAGTCTTGACAGAAGTTATTCCTGGTCTTCTAACTCTCACAGAAGGATTATTACATCATGCCTGATGAGCTTGAAGTAGCTTGATAAGTTATCAAAACTCACTTTGCAGAACAAAGTTTAGAAACTTAAGCTTTTGATGAAGTAGATCTACATCAGCAATTAGCACAAAGCAAAGTCTAAACAGATGGAGATACCATTGTTGGGAGTTTCTAATCTACTGTAATCAGTTTGATGATATAAAGGATGTAAATTAGAGAAATTACTGCAAAGTTAGTGACTATGACTATCAATAAGCAGATTGAAGCATCAGAGACTGGACAGATGACACCAATTCATCAACGCGAAGAAGAGTTTTTCAGGGAATCGAAATGGTTATCAAGCTACTGCCATGAATCACAGATTTGTCACCGGCATCATAAAATATTTACTTCTTTACTGATTCATTTCTAGAAGAACTGTTTAATTAAAGAGCAGGTCTGATTCAGAACTTTGATGCTTCCATGTGATGTGGTTTAAGTTCTAAACCTTCAAATGAACGTGGTAAAACATTCATTTGTATCAACAATAACTTTATATGGAAGAATATGGAAGACATTTATAATGTCTGGTTACTTCTACTTGAAATAACACTTCTGGATAAAGTAGAGTTGAGAAAAAAAATATTTCGTTCATTTGAACCATATGGTTCTGGAGAACTATGATCTCCTAGGTCTAAGGCTTATCGAACATCTTCTTCAAATCAGAATATGATTTAGAACTTGGATGAACTCCTAATGAACTTGCTCCTCTCTAAGGGTTATCAATAGCGTCAGCTTCGCTTTGTGAGAAATCCTGATCAAGAGAAACACTTCTGGACTCGTTTCTACATCTAACACTTCTAAGGTCATCAAGCCTAGGAACATCAAATTGTTCAGACGATCCTTTTTAGCTCTGATAGGGTCACTAATCAAAACTCCTTACACTAGGTGTACTCTAGATGAAGAGTACCACTTCCAAACCCAAAACTCATCCTTAATTCACAGGACTGATCCTGGAATCACTTTCGAAGCTGAACAAACCACTTGAGCTTCCTGGGTAGTAGTTTTATATTTCGCAAGCGTAATCCAGGTGGTTTCCGGTCGCACGTGTGATGCATCGAATCCGACTTTTCCGCACCGGAAGAGGTTCGCTGGTTTCAGGTACCAAGCCCGTCGGTCATGAAATGTTATCGAGCGTTCGTTCGGTGCACCTCGGAGCGAAGCGACATAAAACCCCGCCCCGTGGTCGCGCGCAGACACAAAATTTCATAATGACACTAAGGCATATGATGGGACTTTGTTTAAAAATCAACCTTTTCGACTTACGTTCCGCGCGCCTTGACCGCCCACTCCATATCCGCATGCGACGTATCCAAAAGAAAGCACAATTCTATTTAAACTTGCGCTACGTTTTCGCTATTTTTTTTTTATAATATTGCACTTGCGCACACACCACTGGCTCTACTACCCGTTCCACTGCAGGCGGGTTACTTGGTCCGTCCTGCAGGGTAAATTGAAGAGGCTTTTCGCGCACAAAACATATGAAAAATTTTCAGCGCGTTACAGGAAGTGAGATTGGAAAGTTTTTGAGGGGTAGGTGGTGATCGGAGACACGGCAAAACTACAAATCCTTTAATGGAGAACAAAAAGTCTGACAGCGACACCGCCCCTCCAACGGCCGAGTAAAGACTGGCGACTGAGACTGACTGAGAGCGGCGCGGCGTTAACACCGCGCACAGCACCGACTGCGTCGCCGCAAGGTTCAGTTGGTGGGTCGGAAGGGGAATGGAGGGGGAGGCTCGGGTAATGACAAGGTTCAGTTCTGTGCGCCCTGCACTTGGAGCCCTGCAGCTGCAGCTGCAGCTCCATCCTCATCCTGTCTGAACCTGAACTGTGAACAGTTGAACAACCCTATCGGCTATGCTATCCCTAGCCTGTGCCTATGTCTACGTGTTATGGGTTACGCTTCTGGCTTACTGTTAACTTAACTGCGGAGACTATGCCTCTGGCGAATGCGAGACTTGTTTTTCCCTCGGTTTTTCCTTGATATTCGCTGGCTTGTGCTTTTGACAATCTCTACCTTTCGATAAAACCAATGATATTATTATCGAAGTAGTGATATTGTTCCGGTCGAAGGGAAAATTCCACATTTTTTGGAGAGATTTATACGGATTAATTCTGATTAATTTGTATTGGCGAATTCATTCGGATTGAAAACTTCCTTCGGATTAGATCGGAATGAAACTATTTAATTTTGAAATTGATATCCGAAACAAACAGTTTCTTTCCGATCTGTTTTGAAGGAAGTTTTCAATCTGAATTAATCCAAGGCCCACTCAAAATCAATCCGAATTAATTCGGTCAATCCGAAATAATCAGAATCAATCGGAACTTTCAATGCGAATGAATCGGTTCAATCAGAAATTTCAAGCCAGATTAATCCGGTCTATCCAAATAATTTCGCAAAGTTTTGACAAATTTAGAATTATTCACTATTAACCGGATTTATTCAGATTGAAAGTTCGGATTAATTCTGATCAGTTCGAATTGACTGGATTCATTCGGATTAGATCGGCAATTATGAAGTTCTTAAAAAATAAAATGTTAACTAAATATATCCAATAATATTAAAATATTTTTATCGAAAATAGAAATGCCGACCAGAGCCTCGTCAGAACCCTATTTCAAATAGGGCTAATTGCATCAATTTCTGCACGAGATATTGAAAAGTTAAAAGTTAAAATTCCAGAGAAATGCGTGAGCAATCATGACGCACTATTCCGTCGTCATATCCGTTGTCAGATAACTACTTTCGCCAAATCGCTTTCCGCATATTCAAAACGTCCTAACCAGAATCCGCTTCCGTGAAAACGATAAGACAGCTCTCTTTCCGTTCGAGACAATACTTCCCTTTCCGATCCGGATATGTTTTTGTCCTGGAAAAAATTTGTAAAAAATCATAATTAAATTGGAATTTGAATTGCGAAGGACCAGAAATTTCTTATTGTTAATGAAATTGGATTAAGACACCAAAAAAGTCCTAATGAAATTGGAATAAGGCACCAAAAGTCCTTCTGAAATTGGATTAAGGCACCAAAAATATCCTAAAAGGCCTAATTAAATTGGATCAAGGCATTAAAAAAGTTTCTATGAAATAGGCCGAAGGCACCAAAAAAGTCCTAATGATATTAAAATTTGGATGAAAGCACCTACAAAGGTCCTGGTGAGATTGAATTAAAGTCAAAGCAACAAAAAATCCTAAGGTCTAATGAAATTGCATCAAAGCACCAAAAAAGTCCTCATGAAATTGTACTAAGACCCCAAAAAAGTCCTTATGAAATTGGGATTTTGACCAAGGGACCAAAAAGGTTCTAATGAAATTGAACTAAGGCACCAAAAATCTCCCAATAAAATCAATTGAAACTATTTTGAATTAAAAGGCTCTATTTATTTAATTAAATTGACTAGAGCTTGTGAATAGTTACGAATTAGAAATGGAAATTTAGTTGATCATGAGAAAATGGATTAGCTATAATATAACATTTTCTGGTGATACGTTATAACAAGGGTACTGAGCGTTCATGACATACCATGTGTATACGCACTCAACTTGGATTAATTTGACGTTCGACCGGTTGGACCGAGAGGGAGAGATCTGCGAAACCCCAATTTATGAGGGTTCGGGGCCCCACATATTCTCTTTGCCCTCTCATGTTGTCTCGCTTTGGTACAGTCGACGCGTCGTGGTGACTCGATTCACTGAATCGAATTTGACGATAGGGATGATAGTGTGATACAGTAGCGGCTCTAAAACAACCTTTGCCCTTGAAAACCTCTGCAATAGAAACTTCAGTATAATATTTGCCAATTATTAAAATTAATTGTAATGATTTCCAAGCAATTTAGACATTTTGCTAAAAATAATTGGAATAAAAAAATGTAAAAGGAGGTAGGTCACACCCTGCCCCTTTCCCTCTAAAGGAAGGGCAAGGATGTCACACCCTTCTCCTCTAAAGGAAGGGCAGGGATGTCACACCCTGACCCTTCCCCTCTAAGGGAAGGGCAGGGATGTCACACTCTGCCCTTTCCCCTCTAAAGGAATGGCAGGGATGTCTCACCCTGCCCCTTCCCTTCTAAAGGAAGGAAGGGATGTCACACCCTGACCCTTCCCCTTTAAAGGAAGGAAGGGATGTCTCACCCTTCCCCTCTAAAGGAAGGGCAGGGATGTCTCACCCTGCCCCTTCCCTTCTAAAGGAAGGAAGGGATGTCACACCCTGACCCTTCCCCTCTAAAGGAAGGGCTGGGATGTCACACTCTGCCCCTTCCCCTCTAAAGGAAGGACAGGGATATCTCACCCTGCCCCTTCCCCTCTAAAGGAAGGAAGGGATGTGACCTATCCCTCTTTATAAATCGCCCTGCCCCTCCCTTTAGAAAGGAAAGGATCGGAGTGTGAACGCAGCCCCTTCCTAATTATCACGCTTCTGGAGGGATTGATGGTCACACTCGCCCCTCCTGATCATATTTGGGGGGAGACACGCGTATTTTTTTATAGTGGTCACACCCCCTTTTCCTGGAGAGGCTCTAAGTCAGGGCTCCTTCCCTCCGGAATATGCTAGTGTCGAATTAAATTAATACCACTAATTTTTGAGGATCTTGGCATAATTTTGAACTGAAAGTAAAAAAATGTCATTAAATCAAATTTATTTAATTATTTATCTATTTAAATCATTTATCCAATGTACCTAAATTGTAAATTTCAAGAGAATTAATAAATTTTAAAGAATATACTAAATCTAAAACATTTTTTATTAACAAATTAATTCAAAATTTTGAAAATTATTTGAATGCTTTGACACTCCTTAAAATCACTTAAAATTTTTAGAAATCCATTGGCATGTTTGGCAGACTGATTTAAAATCTTGGAACTTCTTAAAACTTCTTCTTTATGATTTTGTTTACTTTTGTAAACATTTTTTATAATAACTTAAAATATATTTACATTGCTTAAAATTCTCCTGAAATCCTGTAGGAAATCTTCATATCTTTGAAATCTTGGAAAATCTTTAATATCATTTAATATATTTATTATCTTTTCATCTTAAGGGCATGTATTACTTACCCGATCCCTACCTTACCGACATTTTTTTCTCTGTAACGTTACGTCTACATTTATAAAGATATCAAGTTGAAAATTTATAAAATTGAAGAAAATATGCTAATGTATGTTTGTCTGGTCTTAACTTTTTGTAAAAATAAAAAAAAATTTTTGAAAAAATTATTTTTTTTAAAATGTCAATATTTAGAACCAGACAAACGTACCTTAAGGCTTTAGCTTCAAATATAGAAATTTTCAATGTGGTATCGCAATAAATGTAGACGTAGGGTTGCAGACAAAAAAATGTCGGTAAGGTAGGGATCGGGTAACTTATTAAAACTTCTTCTTTAAAATCTTATTTACTTCTGTAAACATTATTTAAAATAACTTAAAATATATTTTTATCGTATATTTGCCTAAGAGCCAACTAAAAAATATCTTTGAATTAAATAAAATTTATTTGATTCAAATATATTTTTTCTTTGATTTTTTTTATACAAAGAAATTTTCTTTTTACTTCAAAGAAAAAATACCTTTGAATCAAATAAATTTTATTTAATTCAAAGATATTTTTTAGTTGTCTCTGAAGCAAATATACGTTTATTTGATTTAAACAATCTTTTTCTTTGAATATAGAATACTTTTTTAATCGAGACGGGGAAGTTACAAGTTTTTCCTAGATGAGGTATTTACTAGGGTTTTTTTTGGGTAAACTGATAAGGCCCTAACCAGTTTTCTTTAAGTAGGGCAATATTCTGCCAAAGCGTTACAATAGCCTTTTGTGGACTTTGTCAGTTAATCTGTTTAGGGCCACAGCAGAGGTAGGGAAAACTGACCAGGACCCTTTCAGACCCCATAAAAATGTCTGTACAGGTAGGAATAAAGTTAAGAGCTGAAATTAAAAGATTGGAGACTGGAGAGTGAGAGAATGCTCACGAACGACCGATTTCCGCATATAATGGTCCAAACTTCAACATCAGAGATTGGGAACTAACCAGACTTGAGAGGTAAACTCAAGGCCAGGGACTCGAACCCAAACCAAGGGCTCTTTTAGGTTTAGGCTTTTTTTTAGGACTCGGTCTGATAGCCCTCTGGTCCACAGGTAAAAGGAAGTCAGTCAGGAGGCTGGGACCTGAGACTAAAGACTAAAAAGAATGACAAATGCACGGACGGTGAAGGGAAAGGTGAAAGGACCGCAGAACTGCTATAGCTGAGGCCGAGAGTTCCCTGTTTTGGTGAACAGAATTCACCAGTCACGAGCCAAGCCTCGAGAATATTTTTCATCGTTTGATTTTTACTTTAAATTCAATTAGAAGGGAAATATTTCGTCATTTTTTCAGTCGGGAGTTTCTCGTTTCGAAATGAAAATTACTTTCGCACAAGAAACGATATTGGGTTGAAGTTTCAGACGTTTAGCCTGACGATTTTTTATTTTTACATTCATTAACTAATAAAACCCAACAATTTTTTTATTTATTTACTGGGAGAAATTTTCCCAGCGTTGTAAAGGATTTTAAAAGATTTCTTCGAATTTAAAGAAATTTTAAAGAGATTTTAAATTATTGCCAAAGATTTAAAATGATTTTAAGGACTTTTTCAGGATTTCAAGGATTTTTTTAAAATTAGAATTAACAGAAATATTTAAGAGCCTGGAATTTCATGTGATTTTAAATAATTTTCAGAACTTTGAAAGCACTTGAAATGTCTCGAAATCACTCAAAACCCCTTGAAATTCATCAAACTCACTTAAAATCTGATGAAATCCCTTAAAATATCTTTATCATTTAAAATGTCTAAAAATTCGAGGAAACTCCGGGTAAACTTCTACTAATAAATAAATAAAAATAAAAAATGTTTTTTGGAATATTATATAAAAAATAAAAAAATAAAAAAATAAAAAAACTTCGTCAGACTATACGCTTGAAACCTCAACCGAATAGGAACGATTTATGTAATTTATTCTCGAATAATATTAACAAGTAAAAAATTCGTTCATTTGAACGTTCAAAACTTAAACCACAAAATAAAAATAGAGATAAAACAATTTTTTTCTGGGAAAATTAGATTTAATATATTTTTTTAGTAAAATATATTAAACTTTAATTAACCCAAAAAATTTTAATATCTGTATTTTTTATAAAACTTTTTTCTGTTTGAATGCAGGAAAAGTCAGCTATTTCACCAAGTACTTTTTCTCTCGGTCTGGATGGAAGGAATCTGCGCCCAAAGGCAAGGAAGATACTGCAGCTTACAAAGGACCATATGAACCCCTGACCTGAAATTCTGAAGTGAATAGAACGGTTCTACCTGCAACGGTTCGTCTCTTCCGACTGCAAACAACTTCGTCAGAATTTTTGAAAAACTATTTACTCTTTTACTTTGAGCCTGGAGTGAAAAAATACTGATAAAACAGGGTAAATTGACTCAATGAATTTTTTTAGATATTTCTATCTGGTTCTAAAATCTCTCTTCGCTGAAATAAATAAAAAAAAATTTTCAATGAATTTTATTGTAGTTTATTAAAGTTTTATGTAATCATTTATTCCAGTTTCAGGTATTGTCTATATGAAGTCGAAATCTAAAGATTGCGAAAACTCCAAGATTTGGATCAGCTGATATTGAGAGTTTCAATGATTTGAGTAACGAGAAGTTGAAAAGTCAGTTTAGTGTAAGAGTTCACGATTCAACTGAAATACGAGAAAATTATATAGCTTTCACGAAACGTGAGTTGAAAGAGATCATAAGATGAAACCAGTACAGATCTTGATTGCTAAACGACCAATTAAGCACGCTACCGCGTTCGTTTCTCGCTTATATCTACACATATTATCTAATCACCTTCTAGCATAGAATAATTTATTTCGGCCAATGATCGATTTCCAACTATAACTTTTTTCTTATTTTAAAATCTAAATGTTGACAAGGAAGGCGCCAACTATAAATAAGGTTTTATCGATTTTAGAGAGGAGTGGGGAGCAATCAAGACTGTTAGGTAATATTTTTAACATACTTTTAGTTATTAATATATTATTGAATACTAGCAATAATTAGGCGTATAAATTAATTTTTACCTTTTTTTTCAGTCCTATTTAAAATTGCAATATTAAAGTGGAAAATTTAATTTTCTGGTATTCAAATTCAAAACAGATACAAAATTATATGATTCCAATTTGAAATTCAACATTTTTAGATCTTTTGATGATTTTTTCAATTTTAATTTTAAAAGATTTGATTAAATCAAATTTTGCAAAATATTCAAGAATTTTAAAGGGATTTCACGTAATTTCAAAGAATTTAATGGAATTTCTTATTACAGTACAACCTCGTTAAAAGGATACCGATGGGCGGTTAGAGATAAGAATTCTGAGAATTAGGGGGCCCCCACTACTGGGCGTCGAGCTTGGAAATTGCGCGTGTGTGTGAAATGCGTGTTTGAGTACACAAATTAAGTTGCGCTCGGTTGCGACTTCTTTTATCGGGGTTTTACTCATCAAGGCCATGAATCCTGTTGTCGGGGTACCTCTTAGTGGAGTTGTACTGTATTTTAAAAAATTTAATAGTAGTTTAAGGGCATGTATTACTTACCCGATCCCTACCTTACCGACATTTTTTTCGCTGTAACGCTACGTCTACATTTATAAAGATATCAAGTTGAAAATTTGTAAAATTGAAGAAAATAAGCTAATGTATGTTTGTCTGGTCTTAAATTTTTGTAAAAATAAAAAAAAATTTTGTTTTTTTAAATGTCAATATTTAAGACCAGACAAACGTACCTTAAGGCCTTAGCTTCAAATATAGAAATTTTCAATGTGGTATCTTAATAAATGTAGACGTAGCGTTACAGAGAAAAAAAATGTCGGTAAGGTAGGGATCGGGTAAGTAATACATGCCTTTAAGAAATTTTAACGGATTTTACGAGATTTAATGGGATTTAAGGGTTTTGACGGGATTACAAGGGATTTTATAAAATTTATTGGGATTTCAAGAAATTTAAAAGAAATTTAAAAGAAATTATATTAAATTTTAGAAATTTTACAAGACTTTATGAGATTTTAAGGAATTTCACTGCATTTTATGAAATCTAATGAAATTTTGTTTGAATTTAAAAAGTTTAAAAAAATATTAAGTGATTTTTCGAAATTTAAAGAAATTTCAGGATATTTTATTGAATTTCAAAGAAGTCAAAATAAGTAGCTAAATATTATGATGTAAATATTTGAAAAAATTAATAAACATAAAGGGGAGGGGTGTACAAACGATATTTATGAATGGCCCCTTGACAGCAATGGAAATGATATTTTTGGAGATTTTAATCTAAAGAAATGTCAAAGAAGTCCTAGAATATGAAAAGAATTTCATTATAGTTAAAATCTGCAGTTCTTTAAAAATATAATTCTTTTAATTTCGCAACGGTTCTCATGTGTTGGGACGTTCATAAGAATGGCTCTTTTTCTGATTTGTTTTCTGCTGATTAAAGATCATTTGTAGTCAGGACATTGCATTGTGTATTGTAACCGGTACGTAGCTTGTATAAAACATAACTTAAGAAGCAGACTTCCTGACGAACACAAGAGATATGCGGCAGTCTTTTCCCCGGAATTTCGCGAACGCGTCTAAATAATGAAATGTTGGAATGAAGAACTATGTGAAGGAAAAATAAATACGATAAAAATAGGATAAAATCCCTTCTTGAAGAAACAAATTAGGAAAACGTTTCCATTGCAAAAATATAAGAAAGATCGATAAAATAATAATCATGAAACTATTTTTAGAATTGGTTCATCACCTTTAAAATTTTAGATTCAATGGACAGTCTTTATCAAATTATTAGGAAAACCCAATTAAATATCACAATATCTGAACTAAAAAATAAATAGTCCACAAATTAAACTTGGAAGTGCCTTAGCATTACTTGAACCAGTCAAAATCTTGCTAAGTCAAATTGACAATTCTGAAACGAACACTCAAGAAAATATCAAAATTATGGTTAAAAACGGCCTCACTATTTTTTCTGGTTTTAAAGTAACCAAAATTCTGGTTATTTTAATCAGAATTTCTAGTTGAAACACTAACTAAGGAGTGTTGGAACATTTTCCCAAGCCTTTGTCGCTTGTGGCGTGTTCTCGACTGTGAACCGTCGAAAAATGCTGCGACCAATCACGATCGACGTTCTCTCCCAACTGCAGGGTTCAAGGTCGAATTTACCTTTCGCAGGCCGATGCGAAAATCCTTGTAGATCTCAACAGGAAAGGGCGTTACAAATTCTTACACTCGGAGACAAGATATACTCCAAAGATAACTTAAGAGACAAAATAAAAATGGAAAAAAATGTTTGTGAAGAAAATTTTCGAATTTAATAATTAATCTAGTAAATAACAAATTCAAAAATTCACACATTTTTCGAGGACAATAGAGTGAGACACTTATTTACCCTAAAAATTGATTCAAAACGAGGTCATGTGAAGGCGTTTTGACCTTTTTTTCGAGGCTTTTTCTACTCCTCAATGATCAAAGAAAAAAGAAATTGAATAAAACATACCATTGAAATCAGATCTGTGAGTTGCAGACAAAATGCCTTCATGTCACTATACCTGCGTCTTAAGCTTTCTGAGAACAGCAAACGTAAAAAAAATATCGCGTTTTTTCGTTTAAGATCACTTTTTATGATTCAAGTTTAATTTAAATAAATACTAATAAATATCAGGCCTATGAGGTCCTTCAAAGTCTCACAAAAGCTTCACAAGTCTTATAAAATCCTCGGGAGTCCACCAAAGCTTTATAAAGTCTTCAAAAGCTCTATGAAGTCTTACAAGACTTTATGAAATCCTCCAGGGTCTTATTGAAGTCTTACCCAATTCTGCAAAAGTCTTATGAAGTCCTCCAAAGGTGTGTAGAAAGTCAGCCAAAGTTTTCCAAAGACGTCCTTCATAATAGTCCTTAAGGACCTCTGAAGTTTCAAGAAACCACGTGGAGTCGACGTAAAGTCGATTTCTTTCAAATTCTGATTTGGATTTCTTCCAAAGTCTGATTAAGTGCAACAAAATATCACGACGTAATCCAATTTTTTATAAAATAGTGCTTGAATAAAAAAGTTAGTTGAAAATAATTTTAAAAGCTTTACAAAATATTTAAAAAGATGTTATTCGCTGTAATGATGTCGTAACGGCGGTTGACACCAGACTAAAGTCTCTACTCTCTTCCGGGTAAAGAGAGGAAGGACTCAAGGACTTAAGGAAGTTCAGGTCAAAATATGCAGAATTTGGAGACCCCTAATGGTGCATTCTTGAGTTAATGTTTGTGTAGGTGTAGGTACTATCGTTGTATTCCAACATTCCTAAGAAAATGCCTTATGAAAGCCTCATAAAGTATTGAGAATTCCTTCGAAGTCTTGTGAAGTCTACCAAAAACTGATGAAGTCCTTTAAAGTCTTACGGAGTCATTTAAAGGCTTATGAATTATTTAAAGGCTTATGAAGTCCTCCAAAGTTTCATAAACCTTCCAAAGTCTTATAAAGTCCTCATCAAGTCCTACAAACCTTTATCATATCCTCAATGCTTAATGAAACCCTACAAATTCTCATGAAAAACCAGGTCCTTAAAAAGTCTTTAAAGAACTTCATAAGACTTGGAAATCTGCATGAGAACTTTATAAGACTTTGAAGACTTTTATAAAGGTTTGAAGGACTTCACGTCTTTGGTAGACTTCATAAGGCTTTGGAGTACTTAATAAGACTTCAATGGACGCCGTCAGACTTTAAAAATCTGCAAGGGGTTTTGGGAGACTTCATGAGGATTTTATAAAACATTAAAGACGTTTCTGAAAATATGAAGGATTTTAAAAGACTCCTTTAAAGTCTCACGGAGTCCTTTGAAATCTAATCAAGTATTTTAAATCCTTATGAAGCTTTCCAAAATTTCATAATACCTTCTAAAGTCTTATAAAGTCTTCATGAAGTCCTCTAAAGCTTTATGATATCCTTAAAAATATAATGAAGCCCTACAAGTTCTCATGAAAAACCAAGTCCTTAAAAAGTCTTATGGAATCTATCAAAATAGTAATTAAACGACTTATGAAGTCCAAAGTTTCATAAAATCTGCCAAAGTGTTATGAAGTTCACACGAAGTTCTTTGAAGCCTTATCAAGATCTTTCAAGTCTCATGAAGATTAATAAAATCCTTGTAAAATATTGGAAAGTCCTCTTTTTGAGGATACAAATTTCTCCTAAGTCTTATGGAGTCCTTTGAAGTCCTATGAAATACTCTAAGGCTTATGAAGTCATCCCAAGGTTATGAAGTCCTCCAAAGATTTAAAAAAGTATTCAAAGTCTTAAAAAGTTTTATAAAAACTTTTATCTCTTATGAAGTCCTCGTAAAGTATTAAGAATTCCGTTAAAGTTTTTTGAAGTCCTTCAAAACCTTATAAAGTCCATTAAAGTCTCATGGAGTCTTTTGAAGCCTTATAAAGTACACACATCTCCAGATCGAGGGCACTCCGATCGAGGGCACTTTTCACGCTTAGCTGATTCTACGTTCTCCCCGAGCGTCCGTCGACAGCCAACACTGAATAGCCCGAGCTATTTTAATTCCATCCGATCGAGGGCACTCGACCCCCGAACGGTGCCATCGATCGGGAGTCGAGTGTACTTCAAAACCAAGTCCTCCTCAGTTTCATAAAAGTTCCCAAAGTCCTGTAAGGTCTTCTAAAGTCTCAAGACGTCTTAAGAAGTGCTAATAATATTTTATGAATTCCTCTGAAGTCTTATGAAGACCTCTAAAAAATTCACGAAGTCATCCAGAGCCTTATGAACTCCTACGAAACCTTATAAAGTCACTTAAAGTTTCCTAAAGTCTCGTGAAGTTTTATAACTTACTTCGAAGTCTCTTGAAGTTCTATAAATTACTCCTAAGTCTCTTGAAATTTTATAAATTACTCCGAAGTTCATTAAAATCTCATGGAATCCTTTAAAGTCTTATAAAGTACTCAAAAGCCTTATGAAGCACACCTTTCATCAATCAATCAATCTTAATTAACTTTCTCGAAAGTCCTTCATCTTTGGTTCCTAATTTTGTGACCTTATATTAATACCAAATAGGGCAGATCCTTGAATTAAAAATTATCTTTATGATAGGTAGAGAGTCATGAATAAAAATTAAGTTATCTTGGCCTATTCCAATTGGAAGAAAGGATATCTAATTTTCCCTGTGACCTTGTCTACAGGAAAATGTATAATTACCTCTTTTTCTATCTCTAGGATTCAGTAGATTTACAACTACAATGTTGCAATATATTCTTTTATAACTCCTAACGTTAGTAGCCTTCGAACATTTTCTGTTAGATAGGATAGAAGTAGAGTCATAAAGGTACCCACAAGGCTGACTAGGCCTTATAGTCTTTTTTTTATCTCTTGTCTAAAGTTAAACTAAACTTGCGACGCCTAATACGGTGTTTCGTAAAGCGAGATAAAAGTTTCAGCACCTGACGCCTACACGTTGTAGCTCGCAGAATGCGATTTATGTTTTCACTAACACAATTTTAAGCGCTCCTTTATTTAGATGCTCGTTCAAGTGCATTGGTCAAGTTCATGGCAGAAGGAGTGGAGAATTATGGTAAATATTGTTTTAGAAGAAGAAGCGGTCCATTTACGATTTTATATTGCAGAAATCAAGTAGATGTATAACTTTGAAACTTTCAGAAATTGGTAATTAAAAGTTTCGAACTTTAAAGCTCGCAAAGTTCGTGGAGTCATCAAAGTTTCGAGTGTAGAGTTTGATATATTCAAATTTTGAAGTAGTTCAAGATTGAAGTTGAAATTGCTCGACCACAGGAGTTTTGGAAACTGTGAGAATGCAACGTATGGACTTATTGAATGAGAATAGTTTCGTGGATTAAACTTTAAGGCTTGAGACTCTTAAAATTCGGAGGAATGAAAATTACAAAACGTGTCTTCTCAGAAATTTGTCTTCAAGGAAATTCCATGTCCAGAATCTTTTTTTTTTTTGGTCAGATTGAATCATATCAGATGACTCTTCCTGAAAATATTCACATTCTCCACCCCCCACCAGCGTCCCTTTTCTCAATTCGAATTCCTGTCTACGGCCCTGGAAGGACGGAGAGACCTGGACGTGGAGTGAATGTCAGATCGAAGGTCGGCTTTTGTCAGGTTCAGAGAGTAACTTGGAGCTCTCGTTCTCCTGTCTCTCTCAGATCAGATCTGGTGTCGCCTCTGTCTCTCTTTCCGTGCACTCGATGGTATCCACCTATATCCATTTATATCGTACATGCAGCTGAGTTCGATAGATAGCGTACAGACGGGACAATGACCACGAAGAGACGCACAGCGACATTGACCGCACATTGCTCGCCTATATTCTATATATTCTGTTTCTATAACGACATTTTATACTTAGTCTACATATTGTTGAGTATCTTGCACGCTCTACATTGTTAAATTTATAAAAAATGTGAGTGTGCAGCGAAATTCACATTTAGAGATTCCTAACGTCTTCTCAAGTCTTACAAACTCCTTTAGAGGCTTATAAAGCCTTATGAAGTCATATAAAGTCTTACAAAGTCTCCTTAAGACACAACAAGTCCTTAAGAGTCTTATAAAGTTGTCAAAACCCTTATAAAGTCCTCCAAAGTTTTACAAAATCTTACAATGTCTTATAAAGTCCTCATGAAATCCTCCAAAGCCTTATGAAGTCATCCAAAGCTTTAAGAAACCATCAAAGGTCTGATGAAGACCTCCAAAGCTTTCTAAATTCTTACAAGGCCTTATGAAGTCATCCAAAGCTTTATGAAGTCGTCAAAAGTCTTATAAAGTCCTCATGACGTCCTTTAAAGCGTTATGAAGTTATCCAAAGCTATAAAGCAAGGTTTTATAAAAAACCTTGCAAGACCTTATGAAATCCTCCACAGTTGCATAAATCTTCCAAAGTCTTACAAAGTCCTCGGAAGTCTTCCAAAGCTTTATGAAGTCCCTCAGAGTCTTTTATGAAGTCTCGTAGAGTCTTTTATGAAGTACCTCAGAGTCTTATATGAAGTCCTGAAAGGTCTAATGAAATCCTCCAAAGCTTTATAATGTCTTACAAGGCCTTATAAAATAATCAAAAGCTTCATGAAGTCGTCAAAAGTCTTATAAAGTCCTCATGACGTCCTTTAAAGCGTTATGAAGTTATCCAAAGCTATAAAGCAAGGTTTTATAAAAAACCTTGCAAGACCTTATGAAATCCTCCACAGTTGCATAAATCTTCCAAAGTCTTACAAAGTCCTCGGAAGTCTTCCAAAGCTTTATGAAGTCCCTCAGAGTCTTTTATGAAGTCTCGTAGAGTCTTTTATGAAGTACCTCAGAGTCTTATATGAAGTCCTGAAAGGTCTAATGAAATCCTCCAAAGCTTTATAATGTCTTACAAGGCCTTATAAAATAATCAAAAGCTTCATGAAGTCGTCAAAAGTCTTATAAAGTCCTCATGACGTCCTTTAAAGCGTTATGAAGTTATCCAAAGCTATAAAGCAAGGTTTTATAAAAAACCTTGCAAGACCTTATGAAATCCTCCACAGTTGCATAAATCTTCCAAAGTCTTACAAAGTCCTCGGAAGTCTTCCAAAGCTTTATGAAGTCCCTCAGAGTCTTTTATGAAGTCTCGTAGAGTCTTTTATGAAGTACCTCAGAGTCTTATATGAAGTCCTGAAAGGTCTAATGAAATCCTCCAAAGCTTTATAATGTCTTACAAGGCCTTATAAAATAATCAAAAGCTTCATGAAGTCGTCAAAAGTCTTATAAAGTCCTCATGACGTCCTTTAAAGCGTTATGAAGTTATCCAAAGCTATAAAGCAAGGTTTTATAAAAAACCTTGCAAGACCTTATGAAATCCTCCACAGTTGCATAAATCTTCCAAAGTCTTACAAAGTCCTCGGAAGTCTTCCAAAGCTTTATGAAGTCCCTCAGAGTCTTTTATGAAGTCTCGTAGAGTCTTTTATGAAGTACCTCAGAGTCTTATATGAAGTCCTGAAAGGTCTAATGAAATCCTCCAAAGCTTTATAATGTCTTACAAGGCCTTATAAAATAATCAAAAGCTTCATGAAGTCGTCAAAAGTCTTATAAAGTCCTCATGAAATAAAGTCCTCCAAAGCCTTATGAAGTCATCTAAAGCTTTATAAAATCTTTTAAGGCCTCATGAAATCCTCCCAAGTTTCATAAATTCTTCCAAAGTCCTCATGAAGTCCTCCAAAGCTTATAAAGTCATCCAAAGCTTTATGAAGTCCATCAAAGTTGTATGAAGACCTTATGAAGCCCTCGAAAACCTTAAGAAGTCCTTCAAGTTTTACGGGGTACTTTGAAGTCTTGTGAAGTACTTAAAACTTACTTCCAAGTCCTTAAAAAGTCTTATGAAATCCTCCAAAGCTTTATAAAATCATGTAAGGGTTTATGAAGTCCTCCAAAAATTTATGCAGTCCTCCCAAATTTAACGGGACCCTTGGAAGTCTAATGAAGCATTTCAAATCCTTATGAAGCTCTAAAAAGTTTCATAAAACCTTCGAAAGTTTTATAAAGTCCTCATGAAGTTCTCCAAAGCTTTATGATATCCTCAAAAGCTTAATGAAGCCCTACAAGTTCTCATGAAAATTTATCAAGTCCTTAAAAAACCTTATTAAATCCTTCAAAATAGTATTTAAAAGACTTATTAAGTCCAAATTTTCATAAAACCTTCCAAAGTTTTAGGAACGTCGTCATGAAGCCTTTGTAGCCTTATGAAGCTCTTATGAATTGTCTAAAATTTTCAAAATATGTAGAAAATATTGTTATCTAACCATGCTCGAATTTTTAGCTTAATTGTCTGTTTCTAAAGGCAAATATTTTTAATTATGTTCAGTGCTTTTTGTATGGGTGGGTCTCCTATAGCTAACATGGGCAATCGCCACATTATGAAGTCTAGTATGAAAACGAATCTTATCATTGTGCTAAAAAATTACAGATGTATAGTAAAATATCGTGTGGATTTTATGAAAAAAAATCAAAATTATTGTGCGTTCAGTATAAAAGATATAATATTGAAAAGAATAATATTTCTGTTCTCGCGAGACACATGGCGGGGGTATGCAGTGACGATGTGGCAACACTGAGATGACATTTCGACCAATAGTTAGGAGAGAACATGTGATATCTTACATCTATCTGAGCGTAAACTTTTGAGTGTTTTTGCCACGAGACAACTACCTTAAAGGTTTTAAAGCATTTCATGAGACTTGAAGTCTTTATAAGACCTTTAGGGGACTTTAAAGGAACTTTACAGGACTTTTTTTTCCCTTTTTTCGTCTTTAGAGGACTTTAGGACTTCATCAATATGGTATAATATAGCACTATTCGGTGATAATACAAGGTCACGAAATTAGGAATGAAAAGAAAGGAATTTTGTCAAGGTCAGTTGAGTCTAGATTAAGGGATTGATGAACTGTGCAGATATGTTGGATGACTTTTCAAAAATGATTTATTGTTTCATCTTTCATCATTCTGATGATTGAATGAGAAGCTTTCGCACACTTTCTAATAACTACGGCCCTGAATTAGTCTTTTGCTCCCTCATACTCTTCGATCCTGGGTGCAATCCACTCTGGGACTGGACACAACTGGTGGGCACAAAGACCCGTCATTCCAGCATCCAGCATCCAGCCAACTAGCGTGTCCTTCTCCTGCTTCGTCTTGCTTGTCCTGTTCAGTCCTCTTCTTGTTCTTCTCTCTTCGGTAAAGTTCAGTTCAGACATCAGACGAAGACATTTTTCAGACTGAAGAAAGGAGCAAGTACAAAGTACATTAGTACAGCAAACACTCGATCCCTACTACTCCTTAATAGTCGAACTCAAGTGATATTGGATTAGAGAAAGATAGATTGGAGCTAAAATTGATTCCTATGAGGATTTCGAGAAATTGAAGAAGTTCTGTACATATTTAAAGTCTACTAGAGTCTAGACTGAAGTTTCAGAGATATAGAAACAATCGAAAAAATCTTAATGATTCGAAGTAAGTGAAAAGTTAGATGTCACGAGATAAAGAGGGACCAAATGTAGAATTTAATTATTAAATTGTATTTTGATAAATTATATGTATTGGTCGATATGAGAAAATAATGATGGGCGGTGGGTTCAAATTCCAATGAATTATTAATTAATTGCAAAGAAATTGAAATTGATATCTACTACGATAATTTGACGGAGAGTTCAATTAAATAATTCATAAATGTTGTTTACAAACATGCATTGAATTTGTTTGGAATTTAATGCCTAACGGAATAAGGCTAATTCAAACTAAACTGAGGAGTGACTAAACGAGTTTTAAGTCTGCAGAATATCTACATATGTACTACAAAACTTGCTACAAACACCTGTCCACCATAGTCGGAAATTGAGATACCAAGGACAAGGAACAGCTGTTCAGTGTTCACGTACTTGCTTGTAAATTAAGGGTTCAATGCCTGGCGTGACTAAATAATATTGAACTATTCTTTTACGAGCATTCTTTAATTTACATTTTCAAGAAACAATTTTGTAAATTAAAATATAATCCTTTTTTAAGTTTTTGCTAATTTAAAATCATAGTACACATTTTTTATTCGCTGATTTTTAATTGAAAATAAATATTCGTCCATTTCGTTTGCAATTCTAGCAAGTCGATAATTTCGAGAAGAAACGAGTCAATTTGCTTGATTAAACGTTTGTTTAATCAAACGTTTAGTTGTTCCAGTCAAATAATTAGTTAAAGCAAATTCTGCAGTTATCTCTATTGCACTTTGTTCACTCGATTAAGGCACTAAATATGCCATCTATTATTTTGGAATATGTACCACTGTTGCCTCATTAGCACAATGCTATTATTTGCAATTGAATTCTAGAGTTAGCACCAACAAAATGCAAAATCAAAAACCAAATTATTTATTAGTATTTATTTTAATTAAGCTTGAATTATAAAAAATACATTAACCGAAAGGCGTGATATTTATTTCAAGACTTTGCAGGACTTT
Source organism: Synergus japonicus (assembly GCA_900474275.1). Lineage (NCBI taxonomy): Eukaryota > Metazoa > Arthropoda > Insecta > Hymenoptera > Cynipidae > Synergus > Synergus japonicus. The sequence continues at coordinate 63,202 of UCOH01012146.1, forward strand.
GTAAGACATTAGAGGAATTCGTAAAACATTATGAGGACTTCCTAAGACGTCTTGAGACTTTAGAGGACCTTACAGGACTTTTGGGGCTTTTATGAAACTGTGGAGAACTTTGTAAGGTTTTGAAGCACTTTATAAGACTTCAAAAGACTCCATGAGACATTCTTAAATATGCACTTCATAAGGTTTTGTAGGACCTCATAAGCCTTTAAAGGAATTTATAAAACTTTAAAAGGACTTTATGAGACTTTAGAGGACTTTACAAGACTTTAGAAGGTTTTATGAAACTTTGGAGGGTTTCATAAGCATTTAAAATACTTCATAAAACTTCGTGACACTTTAATGCACTTCATAAGGTTTTGGAGGACTTAATAAGATTTTGGATGAATTTATAAAACTTTACGAGGACTTTATAAGACTTTTAAAGAACTTGGCAAGTCTTTATGAAACTTTAGATGACTTCTTAAGCCATAAGAACTTCACGATACCTTAGAAGCTTAGAGGACTTTATAAGGTTTATAATACTCTGTGAGACTTTAAAGGAGTCTTTTAAATTCCTTCAAATTTTTAGAAAGTTCTTTAATGTTTTATAAAATCCTCATCAAGTCTCCCAAAACCTCATGCAGATCTTTAAAGTCTGACGGAGTCCTTTGAAGTCTTATTAAGTAAACCAAAGCCTTATGAAGTCTACCAAAGACGTGAAGTCCTTTAAAGTCACAGGAAAAAAGGATAAACCCTTCAAAAGTCTTATGAAGTCCTCAAAAAGTCTTTTGAATATCTCCAAAACCTTATTCTGTTCTTTAAGGTCTCAGGGACTTCTTTGAAGCCTAACAAAGTACTTCAAAGCCTTATGCTGCCCTTAACGTTGTTCTCCTTGAACCTGTTAAAAAATTCCAATCCTGAAAAAGTGTCGCGACTCTCTCATTTCAAAAACAATTCTTCCTCCCTGAAATGAATGTACATTTGAATTGCAAAAGCAATTTAAGATTTTGCATAATCTTTCATTTTTACGTAATGTGGTCCTCAGAAGGTGGTTTTAAAGTTTATATCATTTCAAGTAGCAAATAAGACAGTTATTACTTTCCTTTTCGTCCATTCCAGATTCTTTTTATGAAAATGATTCTTTATTTAATATAGCGCACCCAATAGGATAAGTTTTTTTTCGATTCCTTATATTTTCGCATAAAAACGAGACTAGCACTTATGTCGCTTTGAACGAGGTTGAGTAAGAGACTGACTCATGATAAGGACAGCTGATTACGAGTTCTTGAGCAGTTATCTGGTCTCCGAGGCAATCTGGAGATTAGTGAGACGCAACATGATAAAAAGCAGATTGCCACAATTTCAAATGTATAGAGGTAAAATGGTTTGAGAAAATAATAATTTTAAACTGCAGAAGCGTTCAATTAGCAATACTTGAGCTCTTTTAATTGATTTTCAGTGACCAAACCTAGAATTTAAATAATGATTCATTCAGACACAAATGACCAAGTCGAGGGAATATTTGACACGTGACGGAAGGCAATAATATCCCACTTTTCCCCCTAGTCACCACGCAGACGTCACCAACACATATACATAAATGCACAGCTTGAAAGAACTTTATAAGGCTTTGGAGGACTTCATCAGGACTTATAAGACTTTAGAAGGTTTTATGAAACTGTGGAGGACTTCATAAGGATTTAAAATACTTCATTAGCGGTCAAAGGACCACGTAAAACTTTGCAGGATTTCATAAAGCTTTGAAATATTTTATGAGACTTCAAAGGACTCCGTGCAATTTGGGAGGTCATCATAAGGATTTGGAAGATTTCATAAGGCTTTGGAAGACTTCCTAAGACCTTGTAAGACTTCATAAGTCTTTGGATGATGTCATAAGGACTTTTAAGACTTCATAAGACTTTTGAGGACTTAATAAAGCTTAGGATGACTTCATAAGGCTTTGGAGTACATCATGAGGACTTTATAAGTCTTTGGAAGATTTTATGAAACTTTGTAGGACTCATAAGGCTTTGAAGTTTTTCATAAGGGACTAATATCCCACTTTTCCCCCTAGTTGCCACGCGGAAGTCATCAACACATACACAGAAATGCACAAGTGGAGAAAATAAGTGGAATAGTCGCCTGTTGATATGTCTGACGTAATCGATCGTCGTCAGATGATTAATTTGTCACTGCTTGGAGGCTGGAGATCACATGTGACAGATTTTCGTAAAGTAGTCTCACGAGATTTGAAATTACAGATTCGAAATTAGGTATTATTGATTGGATCATGTAGAGTGTGTTGAGAATTGAGGGTACATGTGGCTAATCATAATATGAAGAGGGGATATACAATTTGACGCTTTTTGAATCACTTGAAGTAGTCTAGAGACTTGAAATAATTTGAAGTCACTTGAATATTCTGGAGACTTCAGAATGGATGCACGTGACTCGAGAAGACTTCTGGTAACTTCAGGACTCTCGGCCTTCTTGAAACTTTAGAAGACTTCCTAATACTTTTGAGAACTTCATGAGACTTTAGAGGACTTCATAATGAGAGAAATAAATTTTTGGTGACAGCCAGTTGAATCTGATGAAAATTTCGTGACTTTTAACTGAAAAATATTTTAGCTTGCATTTTTTTTATTCAACATTGGTTGCATAAAATCGAAAGTGATAAACGACATAAAACTAATGTTTATTATACTGCCGAAAGGAAATTTCGTACATACTACATCTTGCCTCCAATTATAAAATCATCACATCTTTCACAATTTTTAAGCCTTTTAGCCGTCGTAAACCATTAATGTGAGAGTAATTTCACAGGAGGTAAATTGCCAATATCGTTTGCAAGAAAACCATCGATTAAACCATGAAACTGACCAAGCGTTCGCCGAAGCAATATCGATACTAAATGATAGTCCTTGAAATCAAAGTTCCGAACACTCAAAGAATATTGAATGCTGAATGAGGAATGTTGTAGTCGAGATTCAAATCGTTACAAGATAACAGAACCAAATTTACAAATCACCCGATTTGTAATTGGGCTGAAGTTTCAGACATCTATTCTGACGATTTTTTTTTAGATTTATTGGAATAGAAACACTAAAAAAAGTTTCTAAACCCACAATTTTTATTTCATTTATTAATAGAAATTTACCCGGCGTTGCACGAAATTTTAAGAGATTTCATAAAATTAAAAAATTATTAAAGAGATTTCTAGAGATTTATTTATAGTAATTTTAAGAAATTGCAGAGATAGAAAGGACTTCAAAGGGTTAAAAAAATGTCAAGGGGTGGTAAGAGAATTTTTGATTGATTTTACTGGGATTTAAAGGGATTTTTAAAAGATTTAAAAGGATTTATCAAAAGATTATTTCAGAATTTCACAAGATTTCAGGAGATTTTAAATGATTTTAACGAATATGAAAAGATTTCAAGATATTTTCTGAGATTTTAATGGGCTTCATGGGATTTTGAAATATTTAAAATAATTTTAAGATATTTATAAAATATTTTAAAGACTTTAAAGAATTCCAAGTAATTTCAAGGAATTTTAAGGGATTTCATTTGATTTCCTCTATATTAGAATCAATTCCTTGAAATTTTTTAAAATCACTTAAAATACTATGAAATCCTTCAAATTTCCTTAAAATTTTTTTAAACCATTTAAATCTTTTGTAAGTCTGTTAAAAGTTCTTGAAATGCCTTGAATTCTTTTTAAATCTCTTTAAAATCGATAAATTAAATGGAATCACTTAAAATCACTTAAAATACCATAAAATCCTTTAGAATCCGTTGAAATTTTTTATAATCTGTTGAAAAATCATGGAATCTCTTCAAATTCCGTGAAGATCCTTCAATTCATCTAAAATGTTTTGAACTCATTAAAAAATTCTTACACTCTTTTGAATTCTCTTAAAAATCTTTACACTCTTTTGAATTCTATTCAAAATTCTTTGAAATCACTATAAATCTCTTAAAATCCTTTTATAATTCTTTAAATCTTGCGAAAACTCTTGAAAATCCTTAAACTGTTTTGAACATTAAAAAATCCTTTGAAATTGTCTAAAAACCCTTGAGAACCCTCAAAATCTATTAAAACTCGTTAAAAGCAAATGAGATTCCTTAAAGTATATTGAAATCCTCTAAAATCACTTAAAGTCTATGAAATCTCAAAAAATTTCTTAGTCACTTGAAATTACTTAAAATCCCCTACAACGTCGGAATTTTCTATTTTATTTATTTACTATTTTCCTAGTAAATAAATAAAATTTTATTTATTTACTATTTTCTTAGTGAATAAATAAAATTTTCGAAAAAATTTATAGAACTGTTTTTGATGCTCCTAATAAAAAAAAAATGTCGGTTTCTAATCTTTTTAAATTGAAACTTCAAATATCTATTAATATGTATTAGGGTACAATAATCACATGATGCGATTTCATCGAGTCAACATCACTTTTGATCGAAATTCGTTTGACACTTTTTGTGAAATGAAATACGTCTCAAGTAACAGGAACTACAGGAGTCTAAAGACTTTTCAAATCTGCTCTACAAACTACACATCGAAAAGATTCTGGCATGTCGAAATCATGCAGGTACAATAAGGTGCGTGATGAACTGAAAAGATGTGGAAAAGGTATAGGGCAGGTGCGATTGTACTAATACGATCCAAAGGAGAGGAAGGAGAATCTAAATTGTAAGGGAAGGTTGAGGTATATTGCTATACTCCACAGCAGGAATCAGTCAAGGGAGAAAGGGATATCCAATTATTAAAATGAAGGCTCCATCGCCTTTAAAGAAATACCCAGACACCCTTAACTTAAATGGTCCCTCAAACTAGGTTCAACGTTCTATATTCTGTCTTCTGAAGTTTTACTCAGGGACCTTATTGGGAATCAGTAAGAGAAATTTAAATTTATTAAATTTAAATACATTTTTTTAAATTTACCCTTGAATTTTGAAATTTCACTGATTTAAGTTTAGAGAGTAGACTATTTTATTGGATTGAAGTTTTAGACGTCTAGTCTGACCAAGTTTTTTATTATTTTAATTTTAATATTTTTTATATTTATTAGATTATAAATATCAAAAAGAGTTGGAAAAAACATTTTTTGTTTTTATTTATTTACAAGCTGAAATTGACCAGGAGGTAGAGATTTTAAGTGATTTTAGAGAATTTCAAGATATTTTAAGAAATTTAATTTGATTTAAAGAAAGTTCCTGGAATTTGAAGGGATTTCAAGAGATTTTAATCAACTTCAAAGGTTTTTTAAAAAAGTTCAAAATAGTTGAAGGATATTTAAGAGTTTTCAAAAGATTTTAAGATTTTAAGTGACTTTAAGGAATTTCAAGGGATTTCTAGAGATGTCAAGTGAGTGTAAGGAATTTCAAGAAATTTCGAGATATTTTGAGTAATTGAAAAAAATTCAAGGTATTGATTCTAATTTAGAAGAAATCAAATGATATCTCTTCAAATATTTTTAAATTACTTGAAATTCTTTAAAACTTTTAAAATCATCTGTAAATGTCTTAAAATAGTTTGAAATATTTCCAAATTTCATGGAGTTCAATAAAATCTTTTGAAATCTCGTGAAATCCTTTAAAAGCTCTTAAAAGTCCTTAAAATTACTTATCGTCCAATGAAACATTGTTAAATCCCTTGAAAGTACAAAAAAAAAACCCACGAAATATTGTAAAATTATGTCTTTATAAAATCCCCAAAATGGCGTAAAATTTTGTGAAATCCCTTAAAATTTTATAAAATCTCATTAAACTTCTTCAAAATCCTAGAAAAGCTGAAAAAATTATCTTAAAAAATAAAAAGTCTTAAAGTTTCTTTAAATTTCCCTTAAATAACTGAAAATCACATAAAATTCATAAGATCCACAATAGGTATTTCTGGAAATGCCAATTTAAAAAATATCCTTTCAATCCTGAAAAAATCCTTAAAATCGTTTAACATCTTTTGCAATAAAAATCCCTTTAAATTCTAAGATATCTCTGAAAATCTCGGAAAACGCTGGGTTAGTGTCTGCCAGTAAATAAATAAAAATTTTGGGTTTTGGAAACCTTGGAAACAATTTAAAAAATATTTTTATTTCCTATGAATGTAAAAATAAAAAATCGTCAGAGAAACTTCAACCCAATGACTATTTTCAGTTCGAAGCAGAAAAAATTAATATTAATATTTTGCAGGATGAAGTGTTCGAAAATTGTTAGAAGTCTTGAAAGTCTGGGAAGGAAATCGGAATTCAGGCAATTAGGAAGTAGATTTTTCAACCCCTTTCATTTTTAAGGCTTTTATCGCCTCTGAGGTTAGTTGTGATAGGTGTATAATGAACTTCACAGACAGCTGATTTTTAGAGAAACCGGTGCCATGGGGTTTTCCTTGTCAGCTGGCGACAGGGGAAACTCCCTTGATGCCGTGACCACACTCACGATCTCCTGATCGTGTTGCGAAGGGATCGCGCAGGTCTATGAGAGTCACCTGCGCCAGTTTAAAAAAAGAAACACTGGGCTCGAAAAACTTTGAAAGATTTTTATAAAAGACTCTACTAAACGTGTTCTTATTAATACAGAAATCAGGGTCTTAGGTCAATTTATAATTTATTTTCTGTAAACAAATTCCTAATGTAAAGTACAAAATAAAAAAAAAAGAGAGAGGGAATTAATAAGTGTGTAATTTCTGATTGTAATATAGGTGAAAATATGCTATCTGTTAATAAAAATAAAAATAATTTAGCAAAAGTTTATATTTTCGCTTATAAATGTTCAAAATTATAATAAAAAAATAATTGAGTCAATATTTTTAAAAGAAACAATTATATTTGAAAACAAATTAGATCTTTCCGACAACTGGAGTCTCGAGTCTTTCATGAAGTCTTCAAAAAGTCTTATTAATTCCTTCAAAGCTTTATATGGAGTTCTTTAAAGATTCACGGAGTACTTTGAAGTCTTATGAAGTCCTCTAAAGTCTTAGGAAGTTTCATAAAGTCCTTCAAAGTCTTTTGTCTTTCATTCAGTATGACTTGCAGGCCATAATTTAATGAATGAAAGATAAAATCGAAACTCCAGTCTATGGTTTAGCTCTCAAGCATATGAAATAATAAAAATAACAATAAAAATGAAAAAAAGAAGATAAAGTATGAACAGAAGTTCCTAAAGTGGACTAGTGTGTGTTTTAATATAAAGAGAGAGAGAGAGACTGTGTTAGATGAGATCAATATATCTGCGGTAGCGCAACGATTGTGGTTTGACGTTATGACAAGATAGATTCCCCAGGAAGGTTCTCACCTTGCCTCTTCTCTTGGCGGTTACTTCTTTTTATTTTGCCCTTTTATTTCGTTTCCTTTCAGTGTCTCTCACCTCGATTCCCAATTTCAATGTAACGGCACACTTTGGATGTTATACCTAAGCTCAAACTGAAAATAGCAGCTTTTTCCCAAATTTAATCACTTTTTTTACTGCATCATCAACCACATCGTTGTTGAAGCTACGAAAATATATTTTGTGAATAAAAAAAATTCTTGATAGAAAATAAAGAGCTCGGGCTTAATAAATATGTCAGAGACAATTATACGATCAAAATTTTCTCAAGAATTCCCACTTATATTTTATTTATATGAGAAAATGGTGACCTATTACCATTCAAATTGAAAGTGTCCTTGGCCCCAATTTCATTGTTTCTTTCTTTATTTTCTAGTCTGGCTTCTTAATTATTTTTGACATAGTTTTAAATGTTCTTTATAACTGTTTCTTTGTGTTTGACAATTTTTTGAGAATTTAGAACTGAGAGTAAAATAAGGATTTTGGGGCTCGTATTGCAGGTATAGTGAAACTTGAATCTTCTCTCAACTTGGGTGGGAATATTTTCAACGAATTTCACGAAGGAATGGTATGGTAAACGGTCCCCTCGTTTACTATAGCAAGGTTTTAAACTTTCGTTGCAATTCGCGCGACTATTCATTATGCAAGCAGATGCAATCTTGCGGTCGCGTCGAACGCAGTTCTCTTCCATCGACAATTTCAAATGTCAAGTAACGCATCATCTTTATTTGTTGCGTCTTCATATCGAGGTCATTTTATTTACTGTTATATTTTATTGCCATTTATGCATTTTTTTACTAATTTCGAATATATATATATTATATATACTTTAGAGAATTTCAAGATATTTGAAAGAATTTCATTTAATTTTAAGAAACTTCAAGGAATTGTAAGGGTTTTCAAGATATTTTAAGGAACTTCAAACAATTTTTAAAAGAGTTTATAAAAAAGAGATTATAAAAGAGTTTATAAAAAATGTCAAAGGATTTTAAAGGATTTCCTATTATTTTAAGTGATTTTTAGTGATTCCATTTAATTTCTAGATTTTTAAAGAGATTTCAAAAGAATTCAATTTTTTTTTTTTTGAATTAGGAACATGAAAAAAAGTTCCATAAACTTTTTCGAAAACTTTATTTATTTACTAGGAAAATATTAAATAAATAAAATATAAAACTTCGACGTTGTAGGGAATTTTACGTGATTTCAAGTGACTAAGAAATTTTATGAGATTTCATAAAGAATTTAAGTGATTTTAGAGTATTTCAATATATTTTAAGGAATATCATCTGATTTTAACGAGTTTTTATAAATTTTGAGGGTTTTGAAGAGTTTTTAGAGAATTTTGAGGGATTTTTTAGTGTTCAAGAGATTTAGAATGATTTAAAGGAATTTTAAAGGATTCTATAGGGAACTTCAAGATATTTTAAGGAATCTAATTTGATTTCTAGGAACTTCAAGGAATTTTAAGAGATTTCAAGAGTTTCCACAGGGTTTCAAGGGATTTTTAAGACAGTTAAAAAGAATTTAAGGATTCTAAAGAAATTTCAAACAATTTTAGAGAATTTCAAGATATTTGAAAGAATTTCATTTAATTTTAAGAAACTTCAAGGAATTGTAAGGGTTTTCAAGATATTTTAAGGAACTTCAAACAATTTTTAAAAGAGTTTATAAAAAAGAGATTATAAAAGAGTTTATAAAAAATGTCAAAGGATTTTAAAGGATTTCCTATTATTTTAAGTGATTTTTAGTGATTCCATTTAATTTCTAGATTTTTAAAGAGATTTCAAAAGAATTCAATTTTTTTTTTTTTGAATTAGGAACATGAAAAAAAGTTCCATAAACTTTTTCGAAAACTTTATTTATTTACTAGGAAAATATTAAATAAATAAAATATAAAACTTCGACGTTGTAGGGAATTTTACGTGATTTCAAGTGACTAAGAAATTTTATGAGATTTCATAAAGAATTTAAGTGATTTTAGAGTATTTCAATATATTTTAAGGAATATCATCTGATTTTAACGAGTTTTTATAAATTTTGAGGGTTTTGAAGAGTTTTTAGAGAATTTTGAGGGATTTTTTAGTGTTCAAGAGATTTAGAATGATTTAAAGGAATTTTAAAGGATTCTATAGGGAACTTCAAGATATTTTAAGGAATCTAATTTGATTTCTAGGAACTTCAAGGAATTTTAAGAGATTTCAAGAGTTTCCACAGGGTTTCAAGGGATTTTTAAGACAGTTAAAAAGAATTTAAGGATTCTAAAGAAATTTCAAACAATTTTAGAGAATTTCAAGATATTTGAAAGAATTTCATTTAATTTTAAGAAACTTCAAGGAATTGTAAGGGTTTTCAAGATATTTTAAGGAACTTCAAACAATTTTTAAAAGAGTTTATAAAAAAGAGATTATAAAAGAGTTTATAAAAAATGTCAAAGGATTTTAAAGGATTTCCTATTATTTTAAGTGATTTTTAGTGATTCCATTTAATTTCTAGATTTTTAAAGAGATTTCAAAAGAATTCAATTTTTTTTTTTTTGAATTAGGAACATGAAAAAAAGTTCCATAAACTTTTTCGAAAACTTTATTTATTTACTAGGAAAATATTAAATAAATAAAATATAAAACTTCGACGTTGTAGGGAATTTTACGTGATTTCAAGTGACTAAGAAATTTTATGAGATTTCATAAAGAATTTAAGTGATTTTAGAGTATTTCAATATATTTTAAGGAATATCATCTGATTTTAACGAGTTTTTATAAATTTTGAGGGTTTTGAAGAGTTTTTAGAGAATTTTGAGGGATTTTTTAGTGTTCAAGAGATTTAGAATGATTTAAAGGAATTTTAAAGGATTCTATAGGGAACTTCAAGATATTTTAAGGAATCTAATTTGATTTCTAGGAACTTCAAGGAATTTTAAGAGATTTCAAGAGTTTCCACAGGGTTTCAAGGGATTTTTAAGACAGTTAAAAAGAATTTAAGGATTCTAAAGAAATTTCAAACAATTTTAGAGAATTTCAAGATATTTGAAAGAATTTCATTTAATTTTAAAAAACTTCAAGGAATTGTATATGGATTTTCATGAGATTTTAAGGATCTTCAAAGGAGTTTAAAAAAGTTCTAAGCAGTTTATGAATTTTCAAGTATTTTTACAAGATTTCAAAGGATTTTTAAAAGAGTTCAAAAGAGTGTAAGAATTTTTAAAAGAATTCAAAAAATTTTAGATGAATTGAAGGGTTTGCAAGGAATTTGAAGAGAGTCCAGGATTTTTCAAGAGATTATAAAAAATTTCAAGCAATTTTAAAGGATTTCATGGCATTTTAAGTGCTTTTTGGAGACTTCAATCGATTTAAAGGTATTTTAAGTAATTTAAAGGAATTTCAAGAAATTTTTAGAAATTTCAAGAAATTTTAGGAGATTTTATTGAACTTGAAGGGATTCTGAAACATTTTAAACGAAGTACCTTGACAGAGTAAATTAAATTAATTAATTAACAGTAGACCCCTTGAATAGATATTTCGAATAATACCAATATTTGAAAAAAGAATCATATTTTAGAGATACGAAATTCTAAATACCTTCTGTGATCTGTAGCACCTATTTTCCTGACATCCTTTGCTAATCACAGCTAACCAGAAGACAAACAAGCCGGAAAAATCACTTCACAATAGACTGGAAACATAATAAAACTTTTAGAAAAAAAGGTAAACAAATAAAGAACACTTTGGTACGAAAACTCAATAAAGAATACAAATCAATTAATAAATCTATAAATTAATTGCGAGCACGTTACGCGTTGACTTTATCGGATTAAAGTCTTTTCTTAACTTGTCCGGACAAGAGGCAAAAGCAAACTAAGAGATAAAGTTTGTAAATTTTTAAATGTTATTATTGAGAGTTTGGAAAAGGTCAGTCAACTAAAACAAAACAAAAGAGGCCTTGTGAAACAATGAAGATGAACTCAGGTGGAAATTTCTAAGAACTATAAATCGTCTTAGAAAAGATAAACATTTAGAAATTAAAGACCTGACCTAGTTTGGCTTCATGAAAATATCAACAAGAGCCATTTCTAAAATGATACAGATTTTAATCAAGAGACAATAATATTGTTTGTTTTGAAAGAATCCAATTTAGGAGGCTCTTTAAATATGTAAATTTGAAGATATTTAAAATTATTTTAAAGGATTTTCAGAAATTTTAACAGTTTTTAAGACATTTATAAAATATTTAAAAGAATTTTATCAAGTTTTAAGTGACTTTAAGGTATTTCAAGTGATTTTAAGTGATTGTAAGGAATTTCAAGGAATTTCATGAAATTGCTTTTAAAAACACTTGAAATATTAAATTCCTTCAAATTCCTTAAAATCAGTTAAATTATTTTAAAATCTTCTGAAATCTCTGAAAAAACATTTTGTTCAACCCCTGAAATTCTTTAAAATCACAATAAATCACTTGAAATCTTTTTATAACTTTTGAAATCTTATGAAATCTCTTGAAATCCCTTGACCTTCCTTAAAATCATTAAAAATCCTCTGCAGTCCTTTAAAGTCTCGAAATATTTCCTAGAGAATTTAAAGGAAATGAAAATCTTTAAAATTACTTCAAATTCAATGAAATCTTTTAAAATCCCAGACGGCGCTGAGTAAATAATTTGTGCTAGTAGATAAATAAAAATTGTTGATCTGGACTCCTTTGAAAAATTTTTCTTGTTATTATAATATAATTATACTAATATATTTTTTATTATAATGTTTTTAAAAAATCTTCAGATTAGACGTCTGCAACTTCAACCTAATTTGAAAAAGTGGAAAAAGCGATAACTCTTATAAGAATAAGTGTAAAAAGAGAAAATCCAGACAAAATAGATGTATTATTATCTAAACTTTTCCTAGTGCTTGAAAAACACCTGTCGAGTCTTCGACGTAAAGTATTCGACGTAAATTGAACCTTATGTACGAGCACGCTTGCCATAGGTGTGGTCAAATGGGAGAAAATGTGTCTTGAGCAAAGTAATAACTCCTTTCTGGAACGTACATACTACCGCATATCATAAGCTTCTTATCTGTCCAGATGCTAAAAGTGTTACTGATTACAAGTAGCTGCAAGCTGCAGATCATAAATCCAAATACAATGTATAATTCAAGACATACAAACACGTGTAGTTATAGGTCTTAAATCTTAAGAATTAAGATCCAATCCTCGAGATCAAAGGATTCTAATAGAAGCTACATAAACTCCGATGCTATAAATTAATCGATAAATTAATGATAGCGAAAATAGGTGCTTAGTTTCCATTTACAATCCAGCACGCTACTAACTGAGCCACGCTACAATATTAAAAAAATAAAATCAAATAAAATACCCTTATTAAGTAATTATTGATTGATGAAAGTTTTCCATTGATAATAATTTATCACTCATGTAAGGAGGTAAATATTTGAATTAAACATTGTGTCAGATTAATCAATGATCAAATACCTCTTTTTCTATTATATTAATGAACATATAAATCCTGCATAGATTAGAATGTCCTTACGTAATAACTCGTATCGATGATCTGTTGTGTCAGGATTTAGCTTCAACTAAAAAAAAAAAAAAAACAGGATAATTACAATCAGTAACCTTGGATTCACAGTGCCTTTCGAAATTTTTTAAACTTCCAGAACACGGGGCCGAAGTTCAGCGAACGTTTCACAGAGGTGAGCGTCCCCTCTTTTTCAAGGTTGCCTCAATTGTTCCTTCAGAAAGACTGAAACACCTTTTTAAATAACCCACTCATATGGTGAGCAGCAATGCTTGTTTAATTCCTTTTTATAGATACTAGCAAACCAACATGATTATTTTGTATTTCTTCTTCTTACAAGAGACACTTGATATTTTATAGAAAGTGTAAGCTTAAGGGATTGGGAGTATTTTACAAAACTTTATTGGATTTTCAGGAATTTTAAGAGACTTCATGGGATTTTGAGTTATTTTTGAATATTTAAGAATATTCAAAGAAATTTTAAGTAATTTTAGGGGATTTAGAAAGATTTTACGAAATTGAATTTGGTTTTCATTTATCTCAAAGTATTTAACGAAATTTCAAAGGATTCTCAGTAATTTCAAAGAAAATCAAACACACTCAAATTTAGAGGATTTTAAAAACTTTTATTGGATGTTCAGGAATTTTAAGAGATTTCATTGAATTTTGAATAATTTTTAAATATTTAAGGATATTTAAAGAAATTTTTTCAGTAATTTAAAAAAAAATGTCAAGTGATTTTACGAAACTTAAAGGAATTTCGTGAGATTTTATGGGATTTGATAACAGTTCAAGGAATTTTAAAGGATTTAACGATATTTTGTGGAATTTTAAGGAATTTTAGGAACTTTCAGGGAATTTCAAGGGATTTTACGAAATTTCAGGTATTTTAAAGAATTTAATAAGATTTTATGGGATTTTGAGTAATTTTTAAATATTGAAGGATATTTAAAAGAATTTTAAGTAATTTTAGGAACTTTTAGAGGATTGCAAGGAATTTTACGAAACAAATATACTTCTTAAAGTTTTAAATTAAACAAATCTATTATTTAAATCATACATATATAGCAGAAAAATGATACATATATTTCAATCAATAAAATGGAGATATTCTTCATTTATTAAAATAAAATATAGTAAATGTTTTTTTAATTGAAGTAAGAAATTTATTTGTTGAATTATATGACTTAAAATACATTTTCATAACATGAAAATTGAAAATTCTACTTTCGATGCATTTATAGCGGGTCGAAAGTAGCAGTTTCAACCCTAGGGTTGAAAGTAAAAAACAACTGAAGAGAAGGCATCGAAAGTCGAATTTTCAATTGATGTTATGAAAAATAGTATACGTGACATGGGGAGAGGCGACAATTTCACTCGTGAGATATCTGCCCTCTCTACACTCGGGCAGCTAACTTCACACTCGTGAAATTGTCGTCTTTCGCCCCTTGTCACGTAATATACTATTTCTTTTTAATTTAAATTTTTTTCTAAATGTATGTTCTCAACTATGACAATTCGAATTTAAATTATGAAACTGAAAATAATTCGAATACGGATGTTTCCAAATAAATATTTTGAATATTTTTCAATAGTTTAAATATTTTTCAATTGAGGCACCGGATTGCAGAACTGCCTCTACGCTCGACCCGACTGAGTCCAGTAGGCCGGAGAGAGGGGATGATGCACTAAACGCCACTGAACGCGGCGATCGACGAAAAGAATCAATTTACAACGCAACAATCAACTTGTCGTTTTTCTGTTAATAATTAACGAATCGAGTTGATTTTTGCGTAGAAATATTCTTCAAGTTTGTGCGCTTGTCACAGATATAGTCGTTTGGTGAAATTGTTCATATAATTTATATAACTTACTCAATGACTATATCTGTGAGAACCGCACAAGCTTAGAGAATATTTCTACGCAAAAATCAACTTGATTTGTCAATTATTAACAGAAAAACGACAAGTTGATTGTTGCGTTGTAAATTGATTCTTTTCGTCGATCGCCGCGTTCAGTGGCGTTTAGTGCATCATCCCCTCTCTCCGGCCTACTGGGCTCAGTCGGGTCGAGCGTAGAGGCAGTTCTGCAATCCGGTGCCTCAATTGTTAAACGTTTTCCTATTTTTAACATCAAAATCTGAATTTTTCCAAATTGTAGCATCAAATGTAAAATATTTTCCAATCGGAAGCATCTAAGTTTGAATATTTTCCCTATGGAAATTGGAAAACTGAAATACTTTATTGGAAATGTTTCAAGTTATGCTGTTTCCAATTGGACAAGTTGAAACCTTTATTCCAACTTCGTTCCTGTCAACTGGAAAATATACAAACTTAGATTCTTCAAATTGGAAAATTGTATAATTTTGCTTTTCCAGTTTGAGACATTTAAATTTTGATGTTTATCATTTTTTTACATGAGATTCCAGGTTCAGTGATCCAGACTCGTATAATTCGACTCTACCCATTTTCACCCAAATCGATTCGAGAATCGTGTTAGTAAATTGTCTTCGGTTGTTTCAAACTCGATCAAAATGAATGTTTGAGACCTTCCTCTTAGGATTCTTTTAGACTCTTTGAGATAGATAGAAAAGAGCTTCGAAATGACTCGGCGAGGGCAGGAAGCGCAGCTGGGATCGGAGATTGGCCAGCTGTTGATGGAAGGTTTTAGGTGTAGACCTTCATGGTGTAGACCGACCGATACTCGGTCGTGAGAAAGGACAAACTGACTAGCTATAGGCTAGAAAAGTGACTCTTAGATACGAGAATCCCAGTCAAAAGAGACCTTTCGGTTTTGGGCCTTGGGGACAGACCATGATCCATGGGACAGACTATCTCTAATTTTTACGAGCACACATTTGAGGTCTACCATCTACCATTAACCATTTTACCTCTACGTTTATCCAATGTTTAACTTTCTAACGGTCAAAGTTTTAGCTTCCACTCGATATCATTCAACACCCCTAAAACACGTCGAAACTGGAAACATTTCCCTCAAGTGGAAAAACGTCGCCACTTTTCCAAGATAATTAAATACTTGTTCTGGGGAAGAAAAGCGAATGCAAATGAGGTATTGGGACGTGTTAAATACATCAATAGACGGCGGAATGTCTCGCGTGCAAAAGGATTATTACTTTCTAAATAGTAAGCGGCGAACATTAATGAGAAAAAGGCTCATTATTGCGTCGTGGTCAATCGCAAACATTCTCTGCTCGAGCGACTCAAATTACCTAAGGAAATGTGATCTATATGGATCTGACAATTCCATCTTATCTCATGATATTCCTAAAATTTCGTAAAATCCCTTATTTCGTTAAATATTTCCAATTGTCTTTGAATTCAAAAAACTTTTTATCATTCAATTGAAAATATCTTAACTACGAGTCTCTCGTACTACTCGGACATAATCAGAAGAAAAGCATTTAAGGGTATTGGGCCCATGTGTTAAGCTCAAAATTCCATTTTTCATTTTCCTCAACGAAAATTATAGATAAATATTTTTGTCCAACACCCGCGAGTAGAATTCGAAAATTTTAGGTAATTTATTTTTTTCCCTTCTCTTTCCTATAGTGACGTCCTTTTCTAGACAAAGATGGCGCTATAGAAAAGAGAAGGACAAAAAATAAATTATCGAGAATTTTCGAGAATTTTCGAACTCTACCCACGAGGGAAATACGATTTCGGAGGCTCGTCTCGAGAGGGAGAAGTTGTCGATTTCTCAATTGATGACGTCACATAGGTCGAAGTGAGTCATAGTGGGAGAAGTATTCACTTCGACCACTGTGACGTCATCATTTGAGAAATCTACAACTTCACCCTCTCTCGACGAGCCTCCTAAGCCGCATGTCACACGCGCTTCTTGGAAGGTCTGTCCACAATGGAATGAATTTCGGTCAAGTTCCTCGTCTAGAGTTCTTAGTCGGTTATATTACTTCGAGAATGGTAACGAGAATGAGAATATAACCGAGAATATAACCGAGAATATAACCGAGACTTATATTCTCTAAGAATTTATGAGAACTTATGATTTTAGAGATTGTTATGACAAGGGAGATAATTATTGATTAATTAATCGATAAAATGTAATAAACTGTTTTTTGTACTTCTATTACATCTTAATGAGCTTTACACAAGTTGTAAACGAAAAAACTGTCACAAATGTATGCAGAGATGTTAGCGCTTAATAACATAACCTATAAAGTGACGTTTATTATAAGCTGAATTTTGTGGCTTTAGTTAACTAGTAAGCTGTTGTTTTGCATATTTTACATTCCTAAATATACCTTAACTAATAAATGACTAAAATTTAACCTTGTAAATAATGTAAACAATAACAATTTTTCTAATAATCATAAATTCTTTTAAATTTTCATAAATTCTGTCATATTCTCGGTCATATAACCTGGATTTAAGTTCTCGAGAATTTAAGAACTCTATTCTACGGCCGCTGCACGCGCATCGTATTACCAACTGTCATGCATTTTTCGATGTTCACGTTCCGGTAATTGATACCGGTAATCAGATTACCCGAATAATTAATAAGATTACCGATATCAATTAATAGATTAATTAAGTAATCAGATTTCCGTTATCAATTACTGGAACGACGAAACGTCCATTGTGGACAGACCTGGACAAAGTTGTATGTGCAACGAGTGGACGATGACGATTACACTCGTGTAATTGCCACGTTCGCTGCGCTCACGCGGCAAACTTCACACTCGTTGGAACCTCCAACTTCGTCTACTCGTTGCACAATCTACTATTTTCCTCTGCAGCACTTAATCTTTTTTCCAATATAAGACTGTGTACAGAGTGAACAAATATTTAGTTTCGATACTTTTTGCATAAAACGAAGAATTCAAAATCTGAGTTCAAAATTCAATATTTTTATTTTACTTAAAAAATATTTGAATTATATATTTTCTAGCTCTGTGCGTGTAATTCTAGTTAAAAATTGATTAATTCTACAGAGGGAAAAAATTCCAAATTTACTATTTGATGAGTAAAATGAAGAAATCGAGTTATTAGATTAGAACTTGGCTCCAACACCCTTAAGTGACTTAGGCCCAAATGTGTAGTGAAGGTGATATCGAAATATCTAGAAAAAAATAGCTCAGTTTCCCAAAAACCTGGATTGGTCGATCCACCTAAGAATTATTTGCCCCGAATCTCACGAAGCCGTCAAAAGACGATAAATGACGTAGGGGTACGACACGAGATCCTTTTGTTGGGTCCGCGTGGATCCACACATGGGATCTCAGTAGAGATCCTTTCAGCTTCGTTCTCCATTCTGGGAGAGGTTACTGAGATAGAAACAGCTGTCTGCCGATAGGAAAGAGGACGAGACGAAAAAGATATGGCAAGGTGGACAGGGATAATAGAAAAGTGAGAGAGAGCGAGTGTGTGAAAGAAAGAGAGAGATAGAGAGAGAAAAAAGAGCGAGGCGACCTGTAACAAACCGAGAAAGGAAAGGAGAGAGTGAGAGAAAAGAGAAAAAAGAGGATGTGGAGAAAAAAAAGTACAAAAAGAGAAAAAGACACCCACACTTTCAACTTTCCGGATGACATGGGACTGAAGTCTGGATCGTCTCCGAAGAGCCAAGGTAGAAGAAGGTTTTGCCCTTGCTTTGCTTTGCTTTGCTTTGCTTTCCTTTCCTTTAAGTTTAGAGTTTAGTTTATCGTAAACTCTTTTGCGTTTAGAGTATACAGTTTAGCTGTTCTAGCAGTTAGCTGCTTAGCTTCCTGAGTTTATACGTCGTGCAGCTGCTCTGCCAATACCGTTTTTTCGTCATCTACTAAGTACACATAACAACAAAGATAGATGCACGTGTATCTGCCGATCTTGTGAAATCTCGTCTCTTCTATCAGATTGGACCCTCGGCACTTTCCTTCGGTTATTTGTCTGGTCTCAAAAAAGAAGTAATTTCGAGATTTCTACTATTTATTCTGGATAGCATTTTAGGAATGGGTATATTCAAATTTCGATGATGTAAATTGTACCTGTAATCAAAAAAATATCGTCGAGATTCTGAATAAATATGTACTTAATATATTTTATGGGGTTAAACTAAGTAACCAGAATTCTGGTTATTTTTAATCAGAGTTTCTTGTTAGAATAATTCAATACTAGTTAAATCAACCAGAAAAAATAGTGAGAGCATATTTAAGCGTATTATATGAGTAAAAATGTTTCCTCTTGATATTTTCTAGATTTCGTATTCTAGCTCAGTCCCTGATTCAAAACGAGAACCTTTTCCAGGTCAAAAAAAAGTTTAGAGAATTTACTTTTCGTTTTGACCATGGTTTGGTGAGCTACTACCAGTTTAAATATAAAATAAACTTATTTTTAACAAATTTTAATGAATTATTTATTATTGGATGAGAATTAAATAATAATCATTATTTAATTCCCTTAAATTATAGTTTAAGGGAGTAATTTAATTTCCTTAAATTATAATTTAAGGGATTGTGGTGATTACCATAATAGTCAGGGCCGTTCGCAAGGGGGGGGGGGTTTTGGGGGTTCAAACCCCCCCTCCATAGACAAATTAAAATTAAAAATAAGTTTTTATTTTACATCAAGGAGGATCGTTTGAAGGAAATTTTTTTATTGTATCAAATGAATTAATCATAAAACTATTTCGAACCTCCCCCCAACATGAATTCCTGCGCACGACCCTGATGGTGCGTTTATACCTCTGTCCGACCGACCGGTGCAGGCAAAAAGTACATAAGAGTAAAAGAGATAAAGAATGAAAAATTGGATAAAAAGAACTCTCTATCTCCTTTACTCTCATGTACTTTCTGTCTGCACCGATCGGTCGGACAGAGGTATAAACACACCATGATAAGAGCTAATTTCATTGGAAAATATACAAACTTATAAACATTAAATTGATACATTTTCAAATTTTGCTTTTCCAATTAAAAATATTTTTTTTTGATGTTTATTATTGTAAATTTGCTCCTTTAAAGTGAAAAATATGCAAACTTGTAATAACTAAAATAAAATATAGAGGGCACCACGTAAGCCCAGAAGGGTAAAATAGGAATACGCTCGATCAGTGTTGCCAGGTCTGGGGATTTTTCTTCAGATCTGAGGACATTTTTGCGTATTTGCGATTTTTGAAGAATTTGTTGAAAATCTGAAGATTTTTTTAAAAATGATTTTTTTTAATTTGCTATTTTGCTTCTGCAATAACCAGTATGGCAATGTCTTTGGTATGAGGTGAAGCAGAAAGCGTAAAGCATTAGACATTTTGGCCAATGATAGAGATCCTCTAGAGAGAGTTAAGATACTGTACCCCCTCCAACACGCTTAGGTATTACCGGATTACGGAAGTCATTAAGAAACGCATGCGCGTTGATGTTCATCTTATAGCAGCCCCCTGACTCTTACTATCCGCGGTCCATGATATAAAAATGTCATGGGACTTGAATGACGCCGAGGGTGGTGCTGATTGTTCAGTGGCCCGAAATTCAAGAAAATGCATGGGAAAAAGCGTAAAAATATCATTTTCTTCTAATAAAGACTACTTTATCAGATTTTTTTTACCATACATTAATCAAGAAAGTTTTATCTATTTTTTAAAATAAGACTTACTCCCGAAAAAGGTTAAATGCTCTTGTTTTTAATAAAAATTCGCTTTGATTTTCGGCGGGAATTTCAAATCGACATTCTTCTGTTATCCCCATTTAAATATTGATATTAATATTTATTGTTATTGTTAAATAAAAATATTACGTTAATATTGTAATATTATTATTAATTATTATTAATAAATTGAAATTTTCAAAAATTAAGAAAAATTTGTGTTTAAACTACAAAATAATAATACGAGAATTTTCGTCAAAAACTCGAGTACTGCACCTTTTTTGGGAGTAAGTATTGCTTTAAAAAATATTAAAAAGTTTCTTGATTAATGTATGGTAAAAAAATCCGATAAAATAGTCTTTATTAGAAGAAAATTATATTTTTACGCCTTTTCCCTTGCATTTTCTTGAATTTCGGGCAACTGAACAATCAGCGCCACGGTGGCCACTACTCAACATTCAGGACATTTGCAACTCAGAGTGCCAGGGGGTTGTCTTATAGGCATCATAACCTCAGTAGAAAAAATATTTAATTTTGATATGTATTTAAAAAATTATATTTCATTTTAGAAATGTTACAGAATGCCGTTTGTTGAATTTTTAGTATTATAAAATATTTAAGCCGCGGTTTTTTAATCATTTTTATTGAAAAAGAAATAAATTTCATTTAAAAATCGCTCGCTTTTGAGACGATTTCCATAATCCTGTAGGACCTAAATTTTTGGATCAATTGCAACAGGCAACTACTATTTCAGATGTCCCAACTCTCCCTAGAGGATCTCTACCTGCATTGATGTCTTCCCTTGTAAATATGTCAACCCAACCCTGGTTTCCATTAGAATCTTATGGAAACCAGGGTTGGGTTAACATGCTTACAAAGAAAGGCATTAATGCAGTGAAATGTTCATGAAACATCTCCGGTTTAGTATTTTGAGCGGTTAAATTCATTAGATTAAAAGTAATATTATGCCTTTGAATATCCGTAGTTCATAATATCTTTATTATTTATTTAAAAAACTGACTTTTAAAATCTGAAGAAACTTTTCAAAACTGTCTGAAGATTTATATTTTGGCGACATGGCAACACTGCCGCCCGATATTCATTCTCAGTCCAACGTCCTTACGACATGTACTATGCCTTTATAATAATAAACATCTTCATCCTTTGCTAGAGTTCTTAGTCGGTTATATTACTTCGAGAACGGTAACGAGAATGAGAATATAACCGAGACTTAAATTCTCTAAGAATTTATAAGAACCTACGATTTTAGATATTTTTATGACAAGGGAGATAATTATTGATTAATTAACCGATAAAGTGTAATAAACTGTTTTTTGTACTTCTATTACTTCTTAATGAGCTTTACACAAGTTGTAAATGAAAAAACGGTTACAAATGTATGCAGAGCGTAGGTTATGTTAGTGTAAACAATTTTTCTAAAAATCATAAATTCTTAAATTCTATTAAATTCTCATAAATTCTGTCATATTCTCGGTTATATAACCTGGACTTAAGTTCCCGAGAATTTAAGAACTCTATCCTTTGCCCGAGTGTATTTTGCCATCCTAAATCTGCTTCAAACTTAGAAGTTTTCAAATGGAAAATTATCAAACTATGCTGTTTGTATTTGAAAAAATTGAAATTTCGATGCTTAATGTTGAAAAGTATTTAAACTTTAACACTTTAAAACTGGAAAATATGCAAACTAAGACGATTTCATCGGAAAAATTAGAACATTCAATGTTTAAGATTAGAAAATATTCAAACTGTGCTGTTTCAGACTGAAAAATATTCAAACTTTGATGTTTCCAGTTGGAAAATTTTTACATTCTGGTTCTTCCAACTGGAAAATATTCAAACCTAGGTGCTTTTAATTGGGAAAGTATTAAAACTTGGTAGCTTTTCCAATGGGAAAATTTCCAAATTTAATTCTCCCAATTGGAAAATATCCAAACTTTGCTCTTTGAAAATGGAAACTAATCAACCTTGTTCTTCCAATTGAAAAAATTCAAGATTAAAACTTGAAAATGCGTAGTTACTCTCATAAAACAACTTCCAACCATGAAGTTCACAACTTTCAGTGATATTGATATTCCCTCTACCAAAAAACAAAAAAAAAACAAAAAAAAATATAAGATAACCAGCTTTTACTTCAAAAGCTCAAAAGATAATTTATTTATTCAAACTTAATAATTTGTTATTCGAGGATGGAATCGAGAATTCCAGAGTTTGGTGCGATTACGTGGCGCCTTTCGATCGGAAAGTTAAGAAGCAGAGGGGTGGGGGGAGAATGTCGCTCGGTTCCATTTCTTTCGCAAGTCGCGAATCGAGATATGGTCAGGCGCGTGCCAATTGCTTCCGCGTTTACGCCGATTTATTAAGTTCACTCTACACTTCAAGAAATTCTCGCTTCGATAACTAAAGCGCACTCGATCGATTTAAATTGTCATACATGCGTGTATACTTTTATTCCAGTGACATAAACTGGTATACGCGATTGTATGTAGCACTGAATTCCACACTGAATTCCTTATAGAGGGAAAGGTAGGGAAAAAGTTGAAGTATCTCAGTTATTTCTCGATCGAAAATGGAAAATCATAGTCATGTTCTTCATCCTCAATTCTGCTCTTAAGGAATTGATTCATGGCCAAGAAGGTTGAGTTCATTTATCAAAACTATAAGGATGAGGTCGGTGAAAAGTTAAAGCATCGTGACATTCCAATTTTTGGAATATTTTGGCTCTTCTCAACTCTATTATAAAGTACTTGAAACCCATAAATACACATTCTATTTTAGTTTAGTACTGAATACTCCTATTTAAAAATAAACTAGTGGCGCAAAAAAATCTCATGAAATCCTTTGAAATTCGTTGAGATTTCTTAAAACTCCCAGCAATCTCTTGAAATCCCTTAAAAATCCATACCATTTAACATCTGTTAAGATGCATAGAAATCTCATTTAATTCGATGAAATCCTTTAAAATTCTATACAAAATCTTTTCAAATTGAAAAAAATTCCATAAAATTCCTTAAAATTTTATAATTTTCAAAATCCTTTGAAATTCTACAAAATCTTTTAAAAATCATATTTTTATAGAAATTCTTTTGAAATTTGTCAATAAAATTACCTGAAAAGCTTTAAAATCTTTTAAACTCCATAAAATATTTTTAAACTTTTAAAAATCTTATGACATTTCTCCAAATTAATGAAAATCTCTTAAAATTTACCAGAAACTTCTTGACATTCTTTAAATTATAGTAATTATAAGATAAGATTTTAAATTATTGGAAATCTTAATAAATTTCATGAAATCCTTAAAAGTGTATAAAATCTTTTAAAAATTTATTAAAATCCCATAAAATTCTCTGAAATCTTTTGAAATCTCTTAGAATTCCTCGAAACTTTTCACATCACTTAAAATTGTACAAAACGCCTTAGAAATCCCTTAAAATTCTACAAAAATCTTTAAAATCAAAAATCTTTTGAAATCCTTGTTAAAATTCAAGAAAATCTCTAAAAAAAATTACTATAAATCTCTTGAAATTCCATAAAATTCTTCAAAATTCTACAAAATCTCTTAAAAATCAGAGAAATCTTTCGAAATCCTTTAAAATTATTATAAATCTAATAAAATTGCATTAAATACATAGAAATTCCGCAATATCGTTTAAAAATTGAAAAATTTGTTGAAAGCCCTTAAAGAATTTACAGCCCATGAAATCCTTTTAAATTCTATTAATTTTTTTTAAAATTGTAAAAATCTTTTGCAATCCCTCCATAATAATCCCTGAAATACTTTAAAATCTCTTAAAATTCCCAGGAAATTCTTGAAATTTTACAATAACATTTAAAATCCCTTTATATTTTTAAAAATCCGTTAAAAGTATTAGAAATCTCATCGAATTCCATGAAATACTTTAAAATTTCACAGGATCTTTTAAAGATGAGAAACATTTTTTGAAATCACTTAAAATTATTAGAAACCTCTACATTTATACATTTATAAAGATATCAAATTGAGAATTTATAAAATTAAAGAAAATATGCTAATGTATATTTGTCTGGTCTTAAATTTTTGTAAAAAAAAAAAATGTCAATATTTAGGAACAGACAAACGTACCTTAAGGCTTTAGCTTCAAATATACTTAGAAATTTTCAATGTGGTATCTCAATAAATGTAGACGTAGCGTTACAGAGAAAAAAATTTTACACAAAACTAATACCTTCTCTGATGAGAATGTAAAAATATCGGTAAGGTAGGGATCGGGTAAGTAATACATGCCCTTAAGAGCATATTCATTTTCTTAAGAAGAAACGGTTAATTACTTTTTCATATACATTTTTCGCTCGGATAATTATATATTGCTATATAATATATTTCAAATTGTACATGCTTTCTGTTTCTGATCGTATAGTTTTTATTGAAGGTTTACAAAAAAATCAGTGGCTTTTACTCAGGAAAAGGGTACAAAAAATGAAAAGCGGAGTGGGGGAAAGTGGAACAAGCGCATAATCGATCAGGAATTGCAATCTCCTTGAAATCAACCTTGCTTTCATTGGACGCATACCGGTCGGATAAATGTACAATGTTCAGACATATCAGAACTTGGTCAACCGTATGCGTGTTATCCGTGTAATGATGTTATCTCGCATGCGTACGACGTACGATCGATTTTATCATGGGATGATCAAATCTGCCGAAACGCTGCAGTTCATATTACATAATAAGTAAAAATTTCTTTCTTCAATTCAAAATCAGATAATTATAATACTATAAATATAATATATGTGTTTCATAGACAAAAAATAATTTGTACGCTTATGATTAGAAAATGTTCAAACTTTGCTCCATTCATTTGGAAAATAAAATATGCAAACTTAAATACTTCCAATTGGAAAATATTCAAACTTTGTTCTTTCCAAATGGAAACTAATCAACCTTGGGTGCTTTTAATTGGAAAATGTTCAAATTTGGATGCCTCCAATTGGATAATATTCGAACTCAAGTGTTTGCAATTGGAAAATATTCAAACTTGGGTGTCTCCAATTAGAAAATATTCAAACCTGGGTTCTTTTATGCAATTGGGAAGTATTAAAACTTGGGTGCTTTCAATCGGAAAATATCAAACTAAGCTGCTTCTAATTGGAAAATGTTTTCAAATTTATGTTTTTCAATTGGAAAATATTAAAACTTGGGTGCTTCTAATTAGGAAATATTCTAACTTGGGTGCTTTCAATTGGAAAATAGTAAAACCTGGATGCTTTCAATTGAAAAATCTTCAAACCTGTGTGCTTCTAATTGGGAAATATTTAAACTTGGGAGCCTTTCCAATAGGAAGATTTCCAAATCTAATTCTCCCAATTGGAAAATATTATAATAATATACATATATGTGTATTTCATGGACAAAAAGTATCATCTATTTTTCGTCTTTTCGTATAACACTTTGACTCGAGATTTATTAAATTGCGTTTCTACGAATTTTAAAAATATTTTCCTTTTGAAAGAGAAGGCAATTTAAGTTCCGAATCCTTCCTGAGGAAATCGATCATTTTTCTGATTCTATCGTTCTACTTTTACTTCCCTTGGTACTATATAGACTCCATTGAAGTTGACGACTCATTTCCGACAGTTTCACTAACCAGACGTTGATTGTAGTTGCTTTAATCATTAATGCTAATGTAATGGGAGATTTAAATTGCTGTTTTTATAAATAAACTTAATTGATTTATAAATAAACAGAATTGAAAAATAGGTCAAGTAATGTGTTTGTCCAATTGGACTTCTTTTGATTTCCAATTGGGAAAATTAGTGTTTTGATGCCTCCACTTGGAAAAATTGAAAATTCGATGGCTCAATTTCGAAATATTGAAACTTTGACGCGCGCAATTGAAAAATATAAAAATTGTTATCAATTGGCTTTAAATTGAAGATTCAAAAAATACAGGTACTATAAGTACTTATACAACGTACTTGAAAACGCATAATGTTTCTACGGCGTTCTTTATCATCCCTTGATGCGCGACGAGCGAACCGAATCGTGCCACATGCTCTTCCCGTTAAAGTTTTCCAAACTATACACACAGGTCGGTGTTTGTGCTTTATGGTGTGACCGTGCCCAGACCGCGTATATCCTCGCTCCATTATTAATTTCATACCATTTCATACTATTTCATACCGACACAGAAAGAACATACATAAGTGCACAAGAGCACGTGTGCGTTTCCTCTCTTATAGGCCTCGTGTCCTATACGTCTTGTCTGATGCACGGCTTTGATGCTAGCAGTCGGAAAATATTCAAACTCGAAGTTTTCTATTTGAAAAATATATAAACTGATTTTTCAAATTGGCAAAATCATATTTTTGTGTTTGCAATTGGAAAATATTCAACCTTAGGTGCTTCCAATTGGAATATATTAAAATCAATTGGAAAATATTCAAACTTGAGTTCTTCCAATAGGAAAATACTCAAAATAGGGTGCTCCCAATAGAAAAATATTCAAACCTCGGTGCTTCTAGTTGGGAAATACTCAAACTTGGATGATTTTTTATTGGAAATTATTCAAACTTGGATTGCTTTCAATTGGAAAATGTTCAAACTTAGATGCTTTAAATTTGAAAATATACAACCTTGGATGTCTCCAATTTGAAAATATTTAATCCTGGGTGCTTTTAATTCGGAAATATTCAAACTTGGGTGCTTTCAATTGGATAATATTCAAACCTGATTGCTTCTAATTGGGAAATATTTAAACTTGAGTGCTTTCAACTGGCAAATATTCAATCCTGGGTGCTCCTAATTGAGAAATATTAAAACTTAAGTGCTTCTAATTGGAAAATCTTTAAACTCGGATGTCTCCAATTGAAAAATATTTAAGCTTGGATGCTTTCAACTGGAAAATATTCAAATCTGGATGCTCCTAATTTGGAAATATTCAAACTTGGCTGCTTCTAATTGGAGAATATTCAAAGTTGGGTGCTTTTAATTTGAAAATGTTCAAACTTGGGTTTCCTCTCTTATAGGTCTCGTGTCCTACGTCTCGTCTGTTGCATGGCTAAAACTTACAAGATCAAATCAGTTCGTACACATGTTTTACGTCTAATATACAATATAAACATAATTATATAATACTCATAACCATATAACGCGCATAGATTATACACGCATTGTCCGAAGGGGAATAGAGTGTGAATAAGAAGGCCAAGAGGGAAGCGCGTGGGTCGTACACCCAAGTCGCGAAATCACGAGATGCACTTGCCACGAGAGAACCTTGAGTTGGGGTCGCCAAGTCTCATGTCTCAAGGTGTTCGAAAGCTAGTCTCCATCTGCATCTGGAAAGAGGCATTGTTTGTCGATCGTGCTATGCCACCAGAAGAGCTAGGGTAATCAGTCTATTCTGTATGTTCTACGAGACCAAGAGGCTATTACCTTTTTTATCACGCTATTCTATTTCCAGTCCGATTCTCTCGTGATAAAGATCTGCTGTGTATATTGCACCTTTCTAGTACTGTATAAATAATGTCATTGCAAGATTTAAGACTTGTCAATGGAGATTGGAAAATATTGAAATTTTGAAACTAATAATTGGAAAATATTCCATCTTTAACATTTCAAATTGGAAATATTCTAACGTGAATTGTTGAAACTGGAAAATATTCCAACTTGAATTCTATTGATAAAATCAAGATTTAGATATTTTCCAGTTGAACCTCATTTAACTTTAACTAATCTTAAATACACTTTTATTTAATTTCATTGTTTAGTATTGTGTGTTACTTACGTATCGAAAATAGGTCATAATTAGAATCACCGCAAAAGTTGATAATAAAAAAAACACTTGAATCACGTTGCGGTCGTAAAGCTTTTAACAATCTTGTGGCGCGAGATACAGTTTAACTACTCAGTGTAACGTTTAAAAAAAGACATTGCATAACGGGAATAACAGAAACGTTTATATCTTGTGCAGTATCGATCGATTCTCGAAATGTCATGGTGCTAAATGCCAGAAGCGAATGAGGAAAGCAAAGCGAATGAATTTTCTCCATTTCGTTTTTGCGTCGAGCCCACGTATGTCTTTATTTGATAAATTATCTTATGTTCTTCACAATCAATTCTTTGAGCGGAAACAGTAACTTTGAATTTCAATTTATCATTCATATATACTTCAGATTAGATATTTTACTATTTTCCAATTGAATTCATTACAACTATAGAAAGTACAATCTGAAAATTATTCGAAATATGTTTGCAATTTTGGAAGTTATTAAAAATTAGATGTTTCCAGTTGGAATTTTTCCAATTGATCTTTTCCAATTGGAAAAATAATATTTTCAAGTGTACAATTGCAAAATCTTCTAACTGGAGTGCTTCTTTTTGGAAAAAAATTTAAAATTGTTTCCAATTGGAAAATATTCGAATTTTAAAACTAATACTTGGCAGCTACTCAAACTTTGATGTTAGCAGTTAAGAAAATTCAAAACTTGTTTCTACAGTTGGAAAATATTCAAACATTGATGCCACTACTTGGACAGTTTCAGACTAGGATGTTTTCAACAGGAAAATATTCAAAATTTGATGATTCCAATTAGAAAAATTACATTTTGACGCTTATAATTGGAAGATAATGAAACTTTGCTGCCATCAGTTAAAAAAATTGAAAACTTCTTTCTAGAGTTGGGAAATATTCAAACTTTGCTTTTTATAATTGGACAAAAATCATATTTTGACATTTTCAATTGGGAAAATTTAAATTTTGTAACTCCAGTTAGAAAATATTCTTTCAGATAATTGCAATTGGAAAATGTTCAAACCTTGATACTACCAATTGGAGAAATATACAAATTGGAAAATATTCAAATTTTGATGTTTCCAAATGAAAAAATCATATCTTGTCCCTTATGATTTGAAAATATTCCAACTTTGGTGATTCCAATTGGAAAAATTGAATTTTTTGCTCCCAGTTGGAGAATATTGAAAGTAGACAAAAAAAAAAAAAAAGTTCGAGGACTGACCGAACCTTAATTAAAAATTTAATCAAGACTCAGTATACAACTTATTTCAATCTGAATTAAGTTTGGTGATGATTAATAACGTTTTCGTTCAAAGTTTATCTGATTTCTCTTAGAGTGTTGCTTATATTTGATATCAAGTTGGTGTATCGTTGTTAAGGACAGGAGTTTGACATTTACGAAAATGCATTTTGCGTCACTGATCGAGTGATTAATTTTTCATTGGTGCAAAGAAGGGGAATATTTCATATGTGGTTGCAAAAGGTACGCAAGAGAAAGTAAATTGCAAAAGTTCGCTGCGTAGGCACGCGTACATGTCGGTTTTCAAAGCGATTTGTAGCAACATTCAAAAGAGACCCAACTGCATTAAAGAGACAGATAAACAGTGACGGATATGGCCGGTCGATCATGCGTGGCCAGGTAAACTCGCGATAGTAGCCACGTTCTTAAATGAACCGTGGCGAGTCGCACGACCAAGCGAAAAGCTACTCCATTCGGCGATAGTCATGATCACTGAACCAAAACTTATTTAAATCAATTTGTGATAGTATGTCAAGTTTATTTCCATATCTAATTCGAATAGCTGCTCGAGACTGAATCGTTACGCGATATGAGCAAAGAATTAGAATTCCAGTTAGGATAAAACTTATCGACCCAATTTTATAACTTTCAAGTATCTGTGTTTTAAGTATCAATGTTTGCTAATGTTAGGATTGTGGTTAACCTTTTCATTTCTTAAATTCTGTGAAAATTCCTAAAGTATTTTCTCTATATTTGGTGATTTCATTTCGAAAAATTGAAATTTGGTGTTTCCTGTTCGAAAATATGTAAAATAGAATGCTTTCAATTGGAAAATATTCAAACTTGGGTGCTTTTAATTGAAAAACAACAAAACGTAGCTGCTTCCAATTGGAAAATATTTAAACTTGGATGCTTCCAATTGGAAAATGTTTAAATTTGGTTTCTTCTAATTGGAAATTATTCAAATGTGGGTGCTTCTAATTGGAAAACATTGAAATTTGGGTGCTTTCAATTGGAAAATATTAAAATTTTGATGCTACTTGTCGAGGAATATTAAAACATGGGTGCTTGTAATTGGAAAATGTTAAAACTTGGGTGTTTTCAATTGGAAAATATTCAAACTTCGGTGCTTCCAATTGGAAAATAATAAAATATTCAAAATTGGCTCTATCCATTTGGAAAAAATGATAACTAGTTCTTTTAATTGGAAAATATTTAAACTCAGTTGTTCCTAATTGAAAAGTATTCCAAATTTGATGCTTTTTTTTGAAAATAGTAAAACAAGAATACTGAAAGCTTGCAATTGCAATATGTAAAAATTTTTTGCCTCAAGTTGGAAAATACTCAAACTTCGGTCCTTTAAACTGGAATAATCAAAAATTTCTGCTTACAGTTGTAAAATATACAATCTCGGTTGCTTCCAATTGGAAAATATTCAATCTCTGATTCATTCAATTAGGAAAAATTCAAAACTTGCTGTTTCTGATTGTCAAAATCATAGTTTGATACTTAAAACTTGAAAAAGTTCAAAATTTGGTCCTACTGATTTGAAAATATTCAATAAAATTCGGATGTTTTCATTTGGAAAATATCCAAAATCGAATGTTTACAAACGGAAAAATTGAAATTTTGTATTTTCAATCAGAAAATATTCAAACTCAGTCTGATAGAGACTAACTGGTTACGCGATATGAACAAAAAAGTTAGGATAAAGCCTAAAGACCTAATTTTCTAATTGTCAAGTATCTCTGTTCAAGTTTCAATGTTTGCTAATATTAGGATCGACGTTTACCTATTCCTTTTTAAAATTCTGTGAAAATTCCTAACGTATTTTCTCTACATATAGAGGCACATAGAATACGAGTATGGGTGGGATCTGAAGCGACCCTTATGCTTTTATTCCATTCATTGGCAGATGATCGTTACCGATGGGAACTAGGATGACTAAATTGACCCTCCTAGTAGGTAAGGTTCGTCAGCTTTCGATATAGTGTGACTGACTGTGAATCTCGAAATGCAGGTCATTGAACTTTGGAAGCCCCACGTTACCTCCGACGCTGTTGCAGTCTGCTGTTCCAAAATTATCTTTCGACTCGACCGTAGACACGCGCATCGTCCTACTGACATTCTATTTCCTCCATGACGTTCATATACTCATTAATTCTGGATCACTGCGTTTTTTTTAACATCAGGCTAGCAACCACCGAAAATACCAAAAATAGCAGATGTTTATTTTCCTGGACACATGAGTGAATTCAGAAATTTCATATATTCTTCTCTTGTGTGCGAGAAAGTATTGCATTTTTAAATACATACTTGTGTTTTAATATTTATATCTTGTTAAGGATAGAACTGCAAACTCAAAGTCTAGTAGTTCTTTCAGCTTGAAAACCTAGCAATTTTCTAAGATTACAGTTTCGTGATTCAGAAGTTAAGATTACCGTAGGTCTGGGCTCTCAATTTTGAGAAAGTGCTCCTCGAATCGTAGGTCGTGGAAGAACTAAGGTGCCCCGGAGCAAAAGAATCTCGTTCGCGTGCCTGGCTTACCTGAAACAGAAAGAAACCTCGTGTGAAATTCACATTCTTGTCGTCCCTACGAGCTTACTGTGTATCAATGGTGCACTATGGATATGTACAATGAATATCCGGTTACTAACTCGTCGTCTTTAGAAAGGATCGTTAGAAATAAATGAAAAGAAGAGGATATAAATAAAAAGCGAGTGTCCGTGACGCAGGTAGCATGAGACGTTTGTAAATATTTCTCGCAACGAGTCTCTTTGTAGGCAAATCCTTCTATTTCATGTTTCCCAATCATGCGTTGTTTCTCGTAATCAGAGAAAACATCAACTTTAACTCTCCTCAGGTGTCACATGAATTTATCAGAGACCTTCACATAAAATGCCGGATTTCTTATAAAATATTGTGCGCGCTTCATGTTGCGAAGATATTCTACGGACACTTTTGTAATTGGAAGATAAAATAAAATTTCACTTGAAATTTTGATAATAACAATTGGACAATATTCAAAATTTGACCATTTTAGTTGAAAAATATTGAAACTTTGCTAATTTCAGTTGGAAAGTATTCAAATTTGGATTGGAAAATATTTAAATTTTGGTTGCATCTAATTGAAAACTATTCAAACACAGCTAATTAAAATTTTTAAATATTCAAATTCGGATATTAAAATACAGATGTTTAAAAATGGAAATACTCTATTTTTATACTTCAAATTGAAAAAATTGGAAATCTTTGTTTCTAGGTGGAAAATATTCAAGCAATTAAATTTCTCCAATTAGAAAATATTCAAATTCGGATGTTTTCAACTAGAAAATATTCCAATTGGAAAATACTCAAATTTGGATAATAAAAATTGGAAAATATTCCAACTTTTCTGTTTTCTATTGGAAACTTTTATATTTTGATGTTTACAATTGTAAAATATTCACATTTTGATGCTTTCAATTAGAAAGTTTGTACTTCTAATTGGAAAATACTCCAACTTTAATACTTTTTATTGGAAAAAGTCGAAATTGATCATTCGAGTTGAAAATTATTCAAACTCAGATTCTTCTCATTTGAAAATATTCAAACTTTTCTGCTTTCAATTGAAAAAAAATCATATTTTGGTGCTCTCGATTGTAAAATATTCGAACTTTGATGCTTCTAATTGGAAAATACGCGAACTTACACTCTTCTATTTAGAAATATTTAAACTTGGGTGCTTTCAATTGGGAAATATTCAAACTTGGGTATCATCAACTGGAAAATATTCAAACCTGGAAAATATTCAAGCCTAGGGATGCCTCCAATTAGAAAATATTTAAATTGGGATGTTTCCAACTAGAAAGTATTTAAATTGAGTTGTATCCAATTGGAAAATATTCAAACTTTGGTGCATTCAATTAAAAACTATTCAAACAGAGCTAATTAAAATTTAAAAAATATTAAAATTCGGATGTTTCCAAGTGAAAAATATTTAAAGTCGAAAGGTTCCAACTAGTGAATCTACAAATTTTGATGCGTACAACTGGAAAATACTTCAAATTTTACCATTTTAATTGAAAAATATTGAAAGTCAGAGTATTAGAAAATACTCAAATTTTGTTTGCAATTGGAAAAATTCCTATTTTTATACTTCAAATTGGAATAATTGGAATTCTTTGTTTACAAGAGGAAAATATTCAAATTCATATTAGAAAAGATTCAAACTTTAGTGCAACCAATTGCAAACTGTCCAAAAGCAGGTAATTAAAATTGAAAAATATTCAAATTCGGATGTATTCAATTGGAAAATATTCAAACTATTCAAACTTTAGTGCTTCTACTTCGAAAAAAAATGAAAATTTGTGCTTCAAATTAGAAAATATTCAAACTCAAAAGATTCCAATTGGAAAGTAGTAAAAATTTGGTGCTCTCTATTAGAAAATAGTGAAACAAGAATGCTGAATGCTTGCAATTGCAACATTACAATTTTTTCTGGAACTACATATAATATACTGATTTAAAAAATGAACAAGTTGTAAAGTCAGTTTCATTGAGCAACTTTATAGACTCGCAGATGTGGCTAAAATTGCAGAGTTATTAACGTCTCAAGGGAGTTGCTGGATTCTGAGTACAATTCTGTAAAGCTGGTGACCAATACTTATCCGGTCGAGCTATAACTTGAAAAAAAAAAAAAAGAATTGATCGCCCATGGAAGTACGTAAATATCGTTCAGAATGATGTTGGAGCGATGCAAGCCGGAAAAAGAGACAGGAGGCCTGTAAACGTGACGGATAATCACTATCGCCAAGGTAATTCTATCCGTCTCTTCTCGCAGGGGCTATCGAACCCGAAGCCTTAACCTTTACGTTCATCCGGAACAAGTTTGAGCGACTATATTCGTGTAGACTTCAGTGTGTAAGTGTACTTCTATAAAACGCACTTCACGTCTAATATTACACATTTGCCTGTAATATTTCCGAACCCACGTTTCTTTTGACTACCGTGCTACTTTACTACTTATTTGTCATATCCTCCTACGAAATTCTTTCTCCTTTTCCCCTTCTCTTTCAAATTTATGCACAATTTCTTCATAGAGAAAGGAATCCGTTTAAATGGATTTGTGCGAATACGTGATGATTTATATGAAAATTATGTGTTCGGATCTTGATATTTGCCTTGAGAAAGAAAAAGATCACGTTTACATTTTCGAATTGGAAGTAGCAAGGTTAATTCAATATTTTTCATTGTAATACAGCTAAGTTTGAATATTTCCCAGTTGAAAGCACCCAATTTTAAATATTTTCCAATTGAAAGCAACAAAGTTTGAATAGTTTCCAATAGTAAGCATTAAATTATGAGTTTGCCAATTTGAAATTTCAATCTGTATATTTTCCAAGTGGAAACATCCGAGTTTGAATATTTCTCGACTGGTAGCATCAAAGTTTTAATATTTTCCAATTGAAAGCAGCAACCACGTTTAAATTTCTTTCCTATTAGAAAGGACCCTGGTTTCAATATTTTCCATTTGAAAGAATCCAAGTTAGAATATTTTTCAACTGGAGGCATCCAAGTTTAAATATTTTCCTATTAGAAGCACCTAGGTTTGAATATTTCAGATATAAACATCAAATTTTGAGTATCTTTCAATTGGATGCATTAAATTTTGTGTCTTTTCCAGTTAGAAGCATCAGAGTTTGAATGATTTCTAGTTGGTAGTATCAATGATGAAATATCAGTTGGGAAATATTCAAACTCGAATTTTCCATTGAAAAAAAAAACAATTATTTTAATGTTTAAAATTGGAAAAAATTCAAACTGGTATTGTATCAATTGGAAAATATTCAAAATTTGCTGTTTCCAATTGGAAATTGGAAATATCATATTTTGATGCTTTCAATTGAAAAAATAAAAATTTGTGCTTCCAAATTGAAAATATTCAAATTTTGATGTTTTGTATTGAAAAGTATTCAACGTTTCATATTTCTTATTGTATTTATTTCTTTTTTTTTTTTATGCTTGAAAGTGAAAAATATTTGAAACCCTAGTTTAAAATTGGGAAGCATTCAAAATTGGATATTCCCAATTGGAAAATATTAAAACTTTGCTATTTCCTATTGGAAAAAAATAATATTTGTATGCATCCAATTGGAAAATATTCAACCTTTCACATTTCCAATTAGAAAAATAAGAAATTCGTACTTAAAGTTAGAAAATATTCAAATTCGGATACTACCAATTGGAAAATATTCCAACTTTTCTGTTTTCAATTGGAAAAATTGTGTGTTGATGCTTTAATGCTACCAATTAGAAAATTTTCTAACTTTTATGCTTCTAATCGGAAAATACTGAAAAATTGATGCTTCTAAGTGGAAAATATTCAAACTTTGATGCCAGATATCCAATTCACAGTACTAACGAAGAATTTCGTCAAATCCAATAAAATTTATTCAGATCTTTAAAAAATGAATTTTCATCGAATTACACACTATTAAAGCGATGCATAGGATACAAATTATACACCTCAATACTGCTCAAAGCACATTCATACGAAATGAGTGAAATTACCGACATCGTTACACGTACGATTTTATTTCTTTTTATCCAATGACGTTTTTTTCGATTAATTAACTTTCCACTTCGCGTTGGGTAATTTTTTACAGGTGCCCACAGAAAGTGGGCGGAAAAATGCGGCAAATTAATCGAAATTGTCCTGCTGTAATTTCGGC
The DNA here is from genome assembly GCA_900474275.1 of Synergus japonicus. Classification (NCBI taxonomy): domain Eukaryota; kingdom Metazoa; phylum Arthropoda; class Insecta; order Hymenoptera; family Cynipidae; genus Synergus; species Synergus japonicus. The sequence continues at coordinate 99,372 of UCOH01012146.1, forward strand.
GACGTCACGAGTGCAAAAAAATTGTTGATTCAATTGAGGATGTGTTTTTCTCTTAGCAATGACCGTAACTTGCTCTGCAATGAGATCGTGAGAGCAGGGTATAAAGTCACTATATGTATAAGGACGACTCGACGGGGAATACACTTTATAACGAATTGTCAGCGACAGTGTATCTACAGCTCGTAACGAGTGACTCTTTCACTGGCAATAAGTGTACTCTGATCGTTAATGCGAGTCGACTTACGATTGACAGTGAATACTGAATACCTTCCCGGATATCAACCGACAAGTATCGAGTACAGATAATTACAGTTTAAGGGTGATATATTCTATTCCTTGAATTTACATGAGAATATTTAATCTGTGGAATGCAAAATAAATTGACGATTTCGAAAATTACAACTGTAATCAAAGGAACGAATTTTTCTCAGTTTTTAGAAATATATCGAATGAAATCAATTATAAAGAAATAAATATATAAAGAAATAAATTCTAGATATTTTTTATGATTTTACCCTGAAGAAAAGAATGGAGTAGAAAAATCGCATTATACAAGGTACCACTTTTCGCGAGTCGTTCTTTGATGCTAAATAGGCTATTTTCTTTCTCGTGCCGTCCTCGAGAAATGAGACTCGTTCAGTCTGAAATAAGACAAAAAAAATCCTGAAATGGAAAACAGTTGCGCGACAGGAAATTGAAACGTTTGCGTGTAATATTAGTCTTTGCTGGAAATCCAATATTAAAGTACTCGACATCTTGTTTATGCATATTATAAATTGATCCATGTTATTGAAACGGCGAAAGATGGAAAAGAGATGTGATAGGAATTTATTAAAATATGAATCTGTAGTTGCAAGTTTTCAAGATAGAATATTTCCAATTGGGCGAATTTCAATTAGAATATTTCCATTTGGAAGAATACAAGCTAGAATAGTTTCCAATTGGAGGCATCCAAGTTTGAATATTTCCCAAATGTTACCCTCAAAATTGCAACATTTTCAAATTGATAACATGAGACTTTAAGTATTTTCCAATTTGAAGAAGAAATTTTCAATTTTTGCAATTGAGAATAGTAAAGTTTAAATATTTTCCAATTGGCGGCATTAGAGTTTGAATATTTTCCAACTGGAGGCATCCAACTTTGAATAGTTTCCAATTGCTAGTTTCAAAATTTGAATATTTCCCAATTGTAAGTAAAAAAGTTTAAAATTTTTCCAATTGAAATCATTAAAGTTAGAATATTTCGATTTGAAAGAATCCAAGTTAGAATATTTTCCAACTGCTCACCTCAAACTTGGAATATTTTTCAATCGGAAGCACCAAATTTTGAATATTTTCCAATTTCTAGTCTCAAAATTGGTATATTTTCCAATTGCAAGTAAAATTGTTTAAAAATTTTCCAACTATAAACATTCAAGTTATAATATTTCAGTTTGGAAGAGATCAAGTTTCGAATATTGCCCAACTAGAGGCATTAAAGTTTGAATATCTTTCGACTGGAGCGACTTCTATGTAATATCTAATTCCCTGATTGCGAGATGTTCTAATCAGTTTGGAAGAAGGTGTAATCTAATGACCGAGTTATACAACCGTATAATGTCGATTAGTCGGGTCAATTCTATAAATATACCTCATACTAATATAGGTCGCAAGTAAGAGGTGGCGAATGAGCGATCGGCTTAATTTGTCGCGATCGGTGAAAAGAGAACGGCGAGACTCAATTGCGATTTGCAGCGACACAAGAGTCGAGATAATTTACCATGTCCTTGCGTCGAAAGTCCATTGTTGCCTCGAGGTGTATGAAGGTGAGATGTGACATTGTGCTTATTGTTTGCCATTGGATTTTGGATTGCTTCACCAGAAAATCGGGCTTTTGAATGGAAAATAATCAGGTTTAGATTGGAAATTGGAAAATTCAAACTCTGATCATTGGAATTGAAGAGTATTCAAAGTACGATTCTTCCAATTCGAAAATATTCAAACTTTAATGCCTTTAATTGGAAAAATGGGAAATTTGGAATTTCAGTTGGAAAATATTCAAACTTTAATTCTTCCAATTGGAAAAATTGTGCTTTTAGATGGAAAATAGTTTCAACCTAGGATGCTTCCACTTGGAAAATATTCCAATTTTGATGCTTTAAATTAAAATTTTTTTTAATTTGGTGCTTCCAGTTGGAAAATATTCAAATTTGGATGCTTTTTATTAGAAATTCGTATTTTGATGCTTACAGCTGAAAATATTCAGACTTTAATATTTCCAGTTGGTAAATATTCAAACTCTAAGGCTAATAACAATTAGATCAATTGACAAATTGTACTTTCAATTGGAAAATATTCAAACTCTAATGCTACCAGTTGGAAAAATGTCTAACTTTCATAGTTCTAATCGGAAAATACTGAAAAATTAATGCTTCTAAGTGGAAAATATTTAAACGTTGATGCTTCCAATTGGAAAATATTAAAATTTTAATGTTTCCAATTGGAAAAAACTATGTTTTGATATTAGAAAATGGAAAAATTAAAATTTTCTGCTACCAGCTGGAAAATATTCCAACTCTGATGTTTCAAATTAGAAAATACTTCAAACATGATGATTTCAAATTAAAAATATTAGAACTTTGATGCTTCAAATTGGAAAATACTCAAATTTTGATGTTTTAAATTGGAAATATTAAAACTCTGCTGTTTCCAGTTGAAAAATACTCAAACTCGGATCTTTGCTCCAATAAATGTAAAAACAATCGTCAGACTGGACATCTGAAACTTCAGCAAATATAGTTTAGATATGTAATTATTTAAAAAAAAGTAAACTCCTAAATTTTAAATTAAATTCCTGGTTAAAAAAAATTTAACATTCTCGCAACTCACCACACTGTCCAATTATTGGTCTCAATGAATAGATCTTGATTTAAGCTTACCTGAAACATAAATAAATGACATTTTGTTAGTTTTATAAATAAATGACGTCAATTCGATAGGATAAACTATCTCTCTAAATACGAATTAACAGGGAGTCTAGTGATCAGTTAAAATATTCAAACTTTGTTGTTCTTGTTTGGAAAAATTCGTATTTTAATGCTTCCAATTGTAAAATATTCTAACTTTGATGCTTCCAATTGGAATATACTCAAACATTGGGGTACTTACAGTTCAGACTTCAGAACATTTCGGTTGTATCAAAATATGTCAAACTACAGTACATATATATATATTCAAGTAAACTCTCCCTTGTCCCAGATAAATCTCTTCATATACAAGTACACATTAGTATTCATTAAACGTTTATTAGAGTTTGGAATGAGAATAATGACGACAATTCATAATCAGATAGCAAGCATGATAAATAAAGTGATGCCGCAACTTCTAGTGTTTCTCTAGAAATGGAAGGAGATTTTCTTATGGATATTATTTTGAAATGCAGATGCAAATTCTAGACATATAAATATTGAAGAGTTGCTTTTAAGTAGATATCAAGAATCAAGGGAATATTACGAGCTACGAGTTTATGATGCGTTAATTATCTGTACGCAACGATTAAACACATAGTAACATTAATTTCCATAAAAATTTCTCGACCGCAATGGCTTTGCTATTTTGCAAAAAAGGAAAACCTAACTACCGTTATTTTCCAATCGATTCTTGTAATGATGTGTGGTATCCATAAGCAATAAAAAACAGATAAGGTATTATATCCCGTGACTGGTAAGTAAAATACAGAAAAGATGCGGAATAATCATCATTGTAGACAAGGATGCTTCCAGTTGGAAAATATTCAAACTTTGCTATTTCTAATTGGGAAATGCAAATTCTGATGCTTACAATTATTGTAAATATCCAAACTTTAATACTTCCAGTTGATAGATATTTGAACTCTAAGGCTTCTAATTGGAAATGTTTAAACTTGAATGCCTCCAATTGGAAAATATTCAAACCTATGTGCTTTCAATTGGAAAATAGTAAAACAACAATACTGAATTCTTGCAATTGAAACAATTGAAAATTTGTGCCTCCAGTTGGAAAATATTCAAACTTTGCTATTTCGAATTGGGAAATGCATATTCTGATACTTACAATTGAAAATATTTAAACTTTAATACTTCCAGTTGGTAGATATTTAAACTCTAAAGCTTCCGATTAGATCAATTGTCAATTTGTGCTTTTAGTTGGAAAATATTCAAATATTTCAAAATTTTCTGATACCAATTGGAAAATATTCCAATTTTGATACGTCAAATTCGAAAATACTAAAATTTTAATGCTTTAAGCTGTAAATATTCAAACTTTGCTATTTCTATCTGACATTCATATGTCATATGACGTTAAAGTCAGAATAAGAATAATTTATTAAAAATGCATTAGAAACTTCCCATCTGACCATTTTGTCCGTATCCAAACAAGTTTCTGCTAGCTACAAATATCATTATTTGAAAAATGAGTATTAAAGATCTATTGATTAATAAAAACAGATCATCTGATCAGCTGATACTCAAGTTGTAAATATGTAAAGAGTTAATAGCAGTTGTCTCGATAAGGATAGCATAATATAACACTAAATTAGCATAAATTAGAGAGAGGTAAAGTCATGAATGGGTGAAAATAGAATAGATGAATTTTTTATCGGAAATAAAATTCCTGGATGGCAACACAGAAGGCCAGAAAAGCGATTTAGGTATGGATATCAGGAGGATTTTGTCGAGGATATTCTAAAGGTTCCATCCATATGGTACTGGGATCCTGTGGATGACGTGTTCAAATCCACCCCTGATTCCAGCCATCATGGAAACCCACCACCCCCAAGGGGTTGTGCAGAAAAAAGTGCAACGCGACTAGGGGTTGCTTTCCCCGTCATCGACCGCCGAATTTCAAGCCTCGTGTTTCCAATCGACGTCAACGTCCCTGTTCGTCCCAACACGAGTGTTTTTCCACCCTGGACTTTCACACACAAAATAATGTTATCTAAAAGCCAGCCTGAGTGTTTCATTTTTAGTTGCAGTACATTGCAGTACATATGTTATGCAAAAGTTCATTTCATAAAAGTTGGACTCAAAAGAGCTGGTTTTTTTTATACATATATTTTCCAGACGAACACTTCAATTTCAAAGAATTTCTATTTTAATTAGCGGTAGTGCCAGGTTGTTTGAAATTTTTTAATTTGGAGATTGCAAATGTTCACGCTTTTCACTCTGCTTTTTTATATAATTTGATACCTATCTCAGTTTCGATGAACATTTATTTGATTGCAAATACTCAAATTATATATGGTTTAAACTTAAAAATATATAAAATCTAATGCTTACAATTGTAATGTGTTCTAACTTTGATGCTTCCAACTGGAAAATAATCAAACTTTAATTCTTGAAATTTGAAAAACTAAAAATATGTTTTTTTAGTTGGAAAATATCCAAACTCTACTGTTTCCAATTGGAAAATTGTATATTTTGTTGCCTGAAATTGTATAATATTCTAACTTTGATGCTTTCAATTGGAAAATTTTCACTTCTAATTGGAAAATATTCAAACTAGAATGTTTCCAATTGGAAATACTTCGATTTTCATGCTTCCAATTGACTTAATTCAGAATTTGTGCTTTATGTGGAAAAATTCAAACTCGGATGCTGCCAATTGGAAAATATTCAAGCTTTGATGCTTTCAATTGGAAAATAATTAAAATTTAATGCTTTCAATTAGTAAAATTGAAATTTTCTCTTTAAAATTGGAAAATATTCCTGCTTTAATGTTTCAAATTCAAAAATCTTATATTTTGTTTCTTCCAAGTGACAAATATTCAAATTTACTTCTTATTTTACTTTTAATTAGATAAATTCTACATTTCCTTCCAGTTGGAAAATATGCACACTTAGTCTTTCCCAATTGAAAAATATTGAAACTATGCCTTTACTAATTAGAAACATTCACAATTTAATGCTTACAAGTGAAAAATATTCTAACTTCGACGCTTCCAATTGGAAAATACTCAATCTTCCCTCTTTGTACAAACTTTTCAATAAACTCATCAATAAAGTTTCTATAATTTCAACGAGAGAAAAACGGAATTTAAACAAAAAGCACCATCCACGTTAAAAAAAAAAACAAATAAATAAATAAAAAATAAAAAAACTCTCTTGTTGCTCGTTTTACGTCAGTCAGTCGTCCCGCATAATCCGATGGCAGGACCAGGCAGAGCCGGAGGGAAAAATCGATAGTTCTCCAACCCATCCTTGAATATCACGAATCTCGCTCGTCGATTCGGCGAAACCTTGTCAGATATGGCGAACCGGCTCGTTGGGAAAAAAGTGATTTATTTCCTTATTATAATAAAAAGTGTTAAAAAAACATACAAGAAATGATAAAAAGGTGCACAAAAATTGCCGGTCTTTTCCCTCGAATCTTTTTAGACACGCACTCTGGTCTGGTTTCTCTGGTTGGCGTTTGACTCATGCATTCTTGTTTCTTGGGCGCCGATTTCTCGAGAATTATGTCTCTTGTGTCTTTGCCTATGAAAATGGTTGTCAAGGATCTAAAGAGGCGAAAAATTCGGAGATATTCAAACTTTGCTAATTTCCATTAGAAAAAATGCATATTTTGTGCTTGAAATTGGAAAATATTCAAACTTAAGTGTTTCCAATTAGGAAGTATTGAAATTTTGATGTTTCAAATTGGAAGACGTTCAAACATGATGATTCCAATAGGAAATACACTCTAGCTTTATTGCTTCCAATTGGAAAAATTGAAAATTTATATTTTTAGTTGGACAATGTTATGATGTTTTCAACTGGAAAATATTGGAAATTGGATGACTCCAACTGAAAAATATTCAACCTTTGATCCTTCCAATTGGAAAAAATTGAAATTTTCAAGCTCAAATTGGAAAATATTCAAACTTAGGTGCCTCCTGAGGGGTTGACAACTCGGCCAAGCGTGTGTACACCTACTTCTGACTTCAAGATATTTCAGGATATTTCAATGACATCAGAAGATTTCACTAACTTCAGGAGATTTTAAGAAAATTCATATGAATTCACGTGATTTCAAATTAATTCAACGTGACTTCAAGTGAATTCACATGACTTCAGAAAAAATTCACCATCAATTTGATGGTTAATTAAAGTGGATTCAAATGAATTCACATGAATTCAAGTGCATTCAAGTGACTTCAGAAGATTTCACTGACTTCAGGAGATTTCAAGAAAATTCAAATTAATTCACGTGATTTTCAATAAATTCACATGACTTCAAGTGACTTCAGAAAAAATTGAAAGTGAATTCACGTGATTTTAGATATTTCAGGAGAATTCAGAAGATTTCAGTGCAAGTATATACCTAATTTCACGAGTTGTCAACCCCTCGGTGCCTCCAATTGGAAAACATTTAAACTCGGATGCTGCCAATTAGAAAATGTTTAAACTGATGCTTTGAATTGTAAAATTGGTACTTCTAATTGAAAAATACTCTTACTTTAATAATTCTAATTGGAAAAATGCAAAATTGGTCCTTCCAATTGGAAATTATTCAAACTCAGATGTTTCCAACTTGAAAATACTGGAAATTGGATGACTACAACTGGAAAATATTCAACCTTTGATCCTTCCAATTGGACAATATTGAAATTTTTAAGCTTCAGATTAGAAAATATTGAAAATTTGGTGCTTGAAGTTGGAAATATTCCCAATTTGATGTTTCCAACTGGGAAATATTCAAGCTTTGATTCTTTAAACTTGAAAATATTCGAAATTTGATGTTTTTAATTGAAGCAATTGGTAATTTGTGCTTCAAGTTGGAAAATATTTTATCTAACAATAAGGAGGCGAAAAGCGGGGATATTTGTTAAGATCCTGCGAATGGTCGCCGATCGCCCACGAATGACTCGATCTTGGTAAACAGTAGGTATACAGGCCGACTGGTTAAGCATATTACTACGTGACATGGTTGGCGGTTTGGTATTTAGGAAAGGCCAAGCGACCAATGTCACAACCTGTTTGAAAGGCGCTAGAATCTAGAAGGCACGATCGCGACTGCCGATTCGAACCGATCGTTTCTCTTCGCCGCCTTGCCGACCCATGATGTCTGAAATCCGCAGTAATAAGGTTAACAACTCATGATCCATTGTAACTCGCTCGAGCTTCGACGTTAATGTGGCTTATCGCCCCTTTAAGCGAATATTTATGCGATCTTTTAACTCACGGATCACTCCACCAAGGCACTGGGAGAAATTAGACCTTTTGGCCACGACATTCGGAAATTAAATGCCAATCATTCTACACAATTTTTACTTTTTGCACATCTCTTCAATGCAAGTCTGCAAGTCAGCAAAAACTTTCTCTTAGAGAGGAGCACTTTTCGAGAAGATAGACGCCAACCAAAGGTTCATCTGGGAAAATGATTACGTGCAGGAAGGAAAAAAAAATCTTTATGTATTTTTCGGTCTTATTTATGCGAAATTCCCAGTGACTTAGGACAATTTTAAGACGTGCTAAAAACATCTTGGGGAATTTATACCCACTGGGTATTTATTTAGTTTTAATTTGTATGAGTTTTATTTAAAAGTTGACAAGAGGCGAATTAAATAGTCCATTTTTTTAGAAGTAGAGGAAAAGATATTCTATTGATGCTTTCAACTGGAATAAAACTAAAATTTGATTCTACCAATTGGAAAATAGTAGAATTCGAAAATATTCATACTCGGATGCTTGCAATTGGAAAATACAACAATTTTGATAATAAAAATGAGAAAATGTCCAAAATCGGAAAATATTCGAACTTTGCTACTTCCAATGGGAAAAAATAGTATTTTTTATGATTTCAATTAGAAAAATATACCAACTTTGATTCTATAAATTGGAAAATAGAACAAATTTAATGCTTTTTATTGTAAAATAGTAAAATTGGAAAATATTCATAATCGAATGCATGCAATTGGAAAATACATCAATTTTAATGCTAAAAATGTAAAAACATTCAAAAACGAATGCTTACAATTATGAAAAACACTCAAACTTCGATGATTCCACTTGGAAAGACTCCAACTTTAATGCCTTCAATTAGAAAATATTCTAACTATTCAAGTTTGCTGTTTATATTATAATTGGAAAATTTTATGCATATTTGAAAAATATTCCAACTTTGGTGCATTCAGTTGGAAAATATTTCAACTTTGATGCTACCAATTGTCAAATATTCAAATTTTGATGTTAAAAGTTGGAAAATATTTTAACTCGAGTATTTCCAATTGGAAAATATTTAAATTTGGATACAATACATTCCAATTCTGATCCTTCCAATAGGAAATATTTAAACTTTTTTGCTTGCAATTAGAAAAATTGAAAAATTGTGCTTCCAGTTGGAAAATATTCGAAACTAAGATGTTTCTAATTGTAAAATATTCCAACTTTACTGTTTCCTATTGGAAAAGTTCATATTTTGATGTGTACAATTGTAAAATTCGCAAACTTGGATTCTTCCAGTTGGAAAATACTTAAAATCTAATGCTTCTAACTGAAAAATATTCAAATTTGGATGCTTCCAATTGAAAGATATTCAAACTCTGATGCTTCCAGTTAAAGAAATAAAAAATTTGTGCTTCAAGTTGGAAAATATTCTAACTTTCCTGTTCCCTATTGTAAAAATTCATATTTTAATGTTTATCATTGGAAAATATTCAAACTTTGGTGTTTCTAACTGAAAAATACTGAGAACGGCGGGCGTAAAGATGAGTCAAAAAGCATACCCAGATAAACTGTATAGGTTGTAACTACGAGACCGATGGGGTTTTATGTCGAGAGACAGTTAACCGCGTTTCTCATGATCGTGACATCATCCAACCCTTCAAACTTTAGCATTACAGTGCGAACGGCTGAAAACGGGTGGTTTTCGAGCGAACCGGTTCTACTGGTTTTCGATGCAGTCTCAAGAAAAGAAAAAAGAATTAAAAAAAATAAAAAGAGTTAGGTATCCGGGCCCTAAAGAGGAAGGTCTACCTAACTTTTGTTTCCCAGAGGTCTAGTCTGCAAGGACTAAGAGAATTATAACTATAACACCTATATCCGAGATTAAAAGTTGCTACTTAAGTTCCCTGTATATTTTACATTTTATTGCCTCAGATTATTATCACGAAATCTCAACGGGTTGAAATTAATGTCTCTCAATATACTGAAAGGGTACTGGCGACAAATTTTTAAAAATATCGATATTATAAATATCTATATTGTAAATATTTATATTGTAAATATCGTGGATTAAAATTTACAAATCAAACTAGATTTTAATGATTGAATTTGCACCACTGCGTGAAACTAGTGCTGCACATTGTAGTTCGAATTGCGTTTCTAGAAGAACCGTAATTCAGAAGCCGTAGACATTTAGAAGCCTTAGAATTTTACAAGAGTTGATGATTAAATTTAGTGAATTAGAACTAAAATAAAGAAGTCCCATTTATATCTTTTATAATCGCAAAATTAGAATATAAATGCTTTTCTACCTATTTTAAGGCAAATTGAAATCCTGACTACATAATGATACTTGAGATGAGACACCTTGACTCCAATTACAATTATTCAATATTATGAATTCTTATTAAAAAATCCAGCTACGATAGTAACTTTGCATTAAAACTTCGAAACGAGGGGCGTAGGTTACTCGCGTGGTCGGATTACAAGGATACCGGTTGCGCGGCTTCGGAAACCATTTCGTCCTACGTTTCTACGAATGTGGTTCTACACTTTTCTTTCGACCTTTAGTTTTGAAATTTGATTCTTTCCACTCAATTGCCTATAGTTAAAAAAAAAAAAAAAACAATTAAAGTATTTTCCAGCAATTTGCAAATTTGCAATAATTCTCAATTGTAAGCATAAAAATTTGACTATTTTCCCGTTGGAAGCATTAAAGTTTAAATATTTCTAATTGGAAGAATTTAAGTTCGGTTATTTTCCAATTAGAAGCACCTGAGTTTGCAATTTTCCAACTTGAAGCACAAATTTTTAATTGCTCTAATTGAACGCATTAAATTTTGAATATTTTAGAGTGTAAAAATCAAAGTTTGAATATTTCACAATTTTTAGCATCACAGCTGGTATTTTTCCCAATTGGTAGCATTAAATTTGGAGTATTTTCCAATTAGAAGCACCCAAGTTGGAATATTTCCAATTTAAAATATTGAAGTTCGTATATTTTATAATTGGTTACGCTTACATTGAAATTTGAGTATATTATAATTGAAAGCATCAAAGTTCGGATATTTTCCAATTAGAAGCAGTTGAGTATGTATATTTTCCAGCTGAAAGCATAAAATCTTCGTATTTTCCAATTGCAAGCATCAAGGATTAAATATTTTCCAATGGGAAATATCAAAGTTTGAAACTTGAATATTTCCAGTTTAAAGCATCTAAAGTTAAAATATTTTCCAACTTGATGCACAAATTTTCAATTGCTCCAATTGAAAACATCAAATTTCGAATATTTTCAAGTTATAAGAATCAAAGCTTGAATATTTTCCAGTTGGAAACATCAAATTTGTAATATTTTCAAAAAGCACCAACGTTTGAATATTTTCCAACTGGAAGTAACAAAGATTGAATATTTTCTAATTGAAAAGACTTGAATTCGAATATTTTCCAACTGGTATCATAAGCATTTTCCAGTGTCAATAATCGAAAAGTTTGAATATTTTCCAGTTGGATTAGACGCGACTAGATTGAGTAGTTCCTTGGTTCTTTGGTAAAGGAGATCGGCGTGTATCTTGATGATGATGGTGATGAAAGGAGGGTATCATTTTTCATCGGCACCTTTGTGTTGACCATGATGTACCTGTAATCAGTAATGTTCAGCCACGGGTAAAGGAGCGTAGGTGCTCCAATCAAGGAACGATTGACCGAGAACGATGCGCAATCACGATTCGAGAAACAAAGAGTGGGAAACCTTGCAAAAGTTACATCACCAAGGCTACTAGCGATCATTATACGCATTAGATGTCCACTCACGGAGTATTGTGTCTTGCACCTTTAAGTCCTAAGTCCTTGCAGAAGTTCACTTTTTTCCTCTTTACTTTTGGAATTCCAAATTCATTCAATTTAACCAAAATCAATTTGTTAAATTTAAATTTTGAACAAACCAAATTTGAATACGTTACAGTAGGAAGTTTTTATTTGATTATTTTCACGTTTGGTTATTTTCCAATTAGAAGGACCTGAGTTTGAAATTTTCCAACTTATAGTACAAATCAATTGCTCCAATTGAAAACACTAAATTTAGAATATTTTAAAGTTGTAACAATCAAAGTTTGAATATTTCCAGCTTGAA